>SNQJ01S0034173.1:23922-55342 GCA_010110895.2 Picea sitchensis | reverse complement strand
AATGAAGGAAACCTGAGAACTCAGACCCTAAACTGGAATCTGGAATTGATGAAGCAAAGTCAGGGGGTGGTCCATCTGTGAATCCTACTGAGGGGATGGAAAAGGACCTTCCTTCCCATGCGCCATTGAAACTAAGAATACTCCTGCCTGCACACTACATGAACCGAGAACAAACCCCACAAATTATGTACCTGGGGGACCACAGACCGGAAGGCAAATATTGGAGTGGAAAACCTGCCAAATCAAACCAAATCCAACAACCCTACTGAGAACCATGACTGCGCACTACCCAAACCTAGGAAGACCAACATAATCTCTAGACTAGAATGTCTATTAACCGAGAAGAAACACCAGAGACAATAAAGCCCCCAATTCGGACTTACACCAACAAATTTATGCGTTGTCTCACAAACCAAAAGAGCATCAACTTCCCTGCAACAAACCCATCGACTGACCCATATTGAATTCCTCACGCGCCGAAGTATCTGACCATTTTTATGAATGATGAGATTCGATGGAAGGAAGGGTGCTTCTGAATGCTCCATTACTGAGGGCATGATTTCCATATCCATCCGCACAAACACCATGGTCTAGAGCTAGACAACCCAAGTGTGAAATGACTGAATGATCCCACCGCAAGAAGAGAGATTTCGTGTGGGGGGTATAAATATCAAGTTCCCCATGGAGAAAGAATGGTGAGGCAACATGATACATGTCACTATGATGTTTGAGCTCATGCTCGAGGGTTCCACATAGATGTTGCTAACTAACTTTGATTTGATGGAGGAAATTTAAGGAAATGGGGAGAGATAGGACCTCCCGTTAATAATTAAAACCCCTTTTTCAATGGTCATGGCCAAATTTTCCTGTTGATCGGCTAGCCCACTATTTACTTGAAGAATGGGGGAAAAGGAAACATGAGGGATGTAATTTAAGGTTTGTCGAATTCGTTTGACAATGGAACCAAGTTTCTCATCCTTCAGAAAGGATCCTTGAATGAAATATCTAATTGTATTTTTAAAGTCACCTAGTATATTAAGTTGATGGGCATGATTCCTTGGCAACCTTAACCCCTTGGAGAAATGCATCAATCTCTGCTTGATTATTAGAGGCATGACCTAGACTCAAAGAAAAGTTGAATTCAACAATTCCACTAGGGCCAAAGAGTACCTCTCCTACACCTACCACACTGATATTTCTTTTAGAAGCACCATCAAAACATAAGGAATGAATTTGTTAAGAGCGAAGCCACCTTTGAAATTATGAAGAGGAGAATTGAAGCTTCCAGTGTAATCTAGGACTAACTAATGACTGAACATAGATCTGTAGATGAAACTTGTTAAACCATTCTTCCTCTTAACTATCCAAAATTTTGAGGGGAAGAGAGATTAAGTCGTTGAGAGTTGAAAAACTCAAAAATTTGAGCTATGAATTTGTTAGCAACCAAGATAGGACGAGAAAATTCTTCTCTAAATATTTCCTTGTTCCTCACAAGACAAATTTTCCAACATATAAACTTATGAAGAGCCATCCAAAGTATTTTAAAGACGAGCTTGTGAAGAAAGGAACCCAAATAATAAACATGTCATCTGCCTATGAGGGGCCTTACCAATTACAACCAATTGACTATGTGGTTGAGTTATTGAAGGATAGTTTTCCAAACAACTCTAGTGAAAACACATTCCAAAAACAAGTGAGGAATGGATTCACTATCTACATAACATAAACTGCATCTGGTCATCCTTGGGAATCCTTTCTTAGAAATATTCTCTCCTATTAGAATCTTTCCATGTGAAAGGGTCCAACAAAAGATATTGTCTTTTGGGGGACCATCCCAATGCCAAATATTAGCCCAGAATTTAGATTTTCCCAGAAAATAGGTGTACTAAGAAGGACTTCATACCCTTTATGAACCAAAAAGCCTCGTTCTCCCCATCCTCTTCTATCTGAATCCTCCAAATGATAGGGGGATTCCCTTTGGAGTTTTAGAAGCGAATCATCAACCAATTCCTTTAAATTCTCTGAGACCCCTCCCATGTCCCAACCTTTCCATAAGCCCGAAGAGCTACACCAATAAGAGATGTCAAAAAGGGAATACTTATGATTGGTCGACATCCAATCCCGAAGAGGAGTGAGAGCAGGGTCGAGAATCAATAGGGGATTCCCCACGATGTTGCCATTCCACAGGTCTATACATCTATCATTCCTATGGATCCAAGTGAGATGTTTGCGAAGAAGAGGAAGATAATATTGAAGGAGTTTACAAATATGCAATCCATTTCAAGGGGGAGGGGGATTGTCAAGACTGAGAAGACGATCTCTTGAAAATTATTTATATAGGAGAGCCTTTTTCCACTAATCAAATTTACTTGTAATTAGCATCCATAGAATTTTAGAGCCCAAAGCTATATTAACCAACATTGAATCCTTTACTCCTAATCCCCCATGTGCTTTGGAGCCCACACAATGGACCAATTGACTAAATGAAATCTCTTATGATTAGACTTACCCCCTTGCCATAAAGTTTTTTGGATCTCTTGAGATAAATAATTGTTTACACCCACAAGGGCTAGAAGGGAGGAAAATTGAAAAATGGGAGAACAAAAAGAACTAACTTGACTAGCACAAGGCAGCCTGCTAGATTAAGCCAATGCACCCCCAAATTGAAAATTTCTCTTTTATTTTGGAAAAAAATTACAACCACTTGATCGAGGGAAGATATTGGAGACAAATGAGAATCCCCAATTTTTTAAAGGTCCTCCAATTTGACACAAAGGGGAAGTGAAGCACCATGACAATGAAAAAAAGAGAGTGATAACTTACATTCCAAGCATAAAAATGGATTTTGGCATTATTCACCAGTCCCCCTGAAGATTATGTGAAAATTGATCCTATACTTCTTTAAAGTTCACTGCAATGATGGATGAGGCTCCTCCCAATAAAAATATATCATCTGCAAATTGAGAGTGGTTGATATTCTTGACCCCACTCACAATTCTCAAACCTGGGATATTTCCTAATCTACGCTCATACTCCACCCTCCGACCGAGGGCTTCAACCATCAAGATATATAGAAGAGGGGAGAGCGAACAATCCTACTCGAGTCATTTGGAGGCTTTGAAGAAATTAGTGGGACAACCATTTATCAGGGGAGCGATCCATGGGCTGATTATACAAGCCTTAATCCATTTTAATGAAAGGTGGATTGAAGCCAAATTTGCAAATGACTTCCAAAATTTGTGATGAACTTTTTTGAAAGCGTCTTCCATTTCAATATTTATTATCATTCATTTCTCTCCCCTTGACTTGCTGGAATGAATTGCTTCCTGAACCATAACTATATTATCCTATATTTGTCTTTTTTCCACGAAAACCCCTTGGTTGGGCGAGATAAGCTTATGAAGAACTTGGTAGAGCCTATTAGGAATTATTTTGTCCATAATTTTGTAAGAGACATTGAATAAAGAGATGGGCCTGAACCTAGCAACAGATGAGGGATTCCTCTCCTTAGAGATTAAGGATAGGAAGGTAGAATTTGTAGCACATCCCATTCTAGTTGATCTATGAACATACTGGATCATTCTAATAAGATCAAATTTTATGATGGAACAAAACTTTTTATAAAAGTGGGTTGAAAACGCATCCGACCTTGGCGTCTTATTAGATTCAAACTAATGTATTTCCTCAAGAATTTTCTCCGTTGTCACYRATTAGATAATCTCATAGTTCTCTTCGGGTTTGATCAAAGAGGGAATGTAAGAAAGGATTTGATCCCGAAGAGATAGGTTGACCTACCCATATTTAGAATAAATATCCCCATAATGMTTAAAAGTTGTGTGTTTTATCTCTTCAAAAGAGGAGAGGATYTCACTATCTTGAGACTTTATCTCTTCAACATTATTTCTCCAAAAACGAAAATTCGATTGACGRTGGAAGAAAATTGTATTCTTGTCTCCATCCTAGTGCCACAAACAACATGATTTTAGTCTCCACRTTTCTTCTTCCTTTTTTAAATATGACTGCAAATTTTTAAAGGTCTCCTACTCCTCCTTTAAAAAGGTCAAGGAACATTTCCCTCCTCAATATTGCTTGTTATCACCTCCAGATTMTCTTCACATTCCTATAACTCTCTATTTGATGATTTGAATTTGAGATTTTCCCATTCTTTGAGAACCTTTTTAAGGAAATAATTTTCTATTCCCATATATAAATAGGAGATCCCACTACCCAATGACTCCAAACATTGGAAACCAAGGGAAAGAAGGAGGGATCATTGAACCAGAGGGGATTGAAATGAAAAGGGATAGGGCCAAGATCCCTAGATTAATAGAAGAGAAGAACAATGGGTCGATGATCATAGCTTGCCCATGGAAGAATGGAGGAGGACAAGGAGAAAGAATCAGACAAGAAAGGACTATGAACCAAAAAATGGTCTAATCTATCCGCAATGTGACCGAGACCAACCCTTATGTTTGACCACGTAAATCTCCCTTTAGATGGATGAATATCAATAATACAAGGATGACATGAGATATTACATAATTTCCCTACATGGATCCCTCACAATGGATTCCCCCTCTCTTTTCTTTTTGATGGAGAGTGGTGTTGAAGTCCCTGGCTACAATACAATTTTCACTAAAACCTTGACTTGGGATCTCCATTAAGGAATTCCAACAATCCAAATTTTCATGAAAATTATTGGCCATATAAAAATTAAACAAATGAATAGAATTACCTAAAGAAAGGTGACTAAGCTTGACTAACATCCAATGTTGTGAAGCATGACTTTCCACCAACTAGAAGAGGAAGGGGCTCCATAAAGTACAAAGAGCCCCAAAAGCGCCCCATGCACTGACCGCGACCACTTTACTATTTTTCCAAAGGAAGTTACTTTCTTGAAGGACCAAGGAGTTCTTCATCTTGGTCTCTTGGATCATAAGTACTTGATGATTATATTATTTGATTAATTTCTTCATTGTTTCCATATTTTCTTTGGTCCCCAAGCCTCTGCAATTTCAGGAGACAATTTTCAATATTTACCTATGGATTTAGGGACCCCCACTCCGGGGGCACATATCTGCTCTGCCCTCTTGTGCTCTTTGATTATTTCTAATGTTGTTTGAATGCCTAGTTATTTTCCCTTGTCAGCTACCTCCTCTCTTTTGTAGTGATTTGTCCTTCAATCCATCCTTTTGACAAGAACATTCGGTCTAGATTCTCTATCCGAGTAATCTTCGGATCCATCTTGGGATCCTTCCTCAAGAAAAATGGAGATTCCATATTTCTTAAGAGCGATCGATTTGATGCAAATTGGATTTTCAATGCAAGGAGGCGAAGGGAACTAATATTGGGGAGAAAACGAAGGGATTTCTTCCTCGGTATTGCGGATGGCCTCTTCTTCAATAGGGTTTTATTTATTTTCTCTAGAGGCATCCTCAATATTAGATTGCACATCATACTTGTCACTGCTTGTTGAAGGACCATAACCACCCGCACTCGTTGTAGTCTGGGAGGTAGAAGGACCATGGGGAATAAGGGGGTAGCACAAAATCTTTCTCTACATGGATCATACTGTCTTACTTTCCAACCCCTCTTTTCTTCTTTGGGAGTTGTTTCTTCTCAAGATCCCCAACAACGCCCGTGAATGGTTGTGATTTGGGGTAAATTTTGGCGAAATGACCATACTTATGATGGGCATTACACTTAAAGGGAAGTTGTTCATAATCCACATGCCGAATATAGGTCCAATTGTCCAAAGTAAGTTGAATGGCTTTCAGAAAACCCTTCCCAAGATCCACCTCCACACAAACACAAGCACAAAATTATAATCCATCTCATGGTTTGGCTACATCAATGTAGCACCCTAGGGTGTTTCCGATACTACAAATTGTTTCAACATTCAAGTAGTGAAGAGGCAAATACAAGAGATGAACCTAGACTGAAATAGTTGAAGGGATATCATTCTCAGGGAAAAAATCAAGGATCAAACAATTGAGATTTAAAAACAAAGAACAACAAAGAAAAGCTATAATTAAAAAAATGTATATTATATTATAGATCCTCATAGCTAAAAATTGTAAAAGAGGAAAATACAAATTTAAAAACAAATGTTTAAAAAAATATTGTGTTAAAACATTTATAAAACAAAAATAAATGAAAGAAAGAAAAAAATCAACAACAACAAACTATAATTAAAAAATAAAAATTAAATAAAAATTAAAAAATTATATCCATAACCATGATTTAAAAATATTTTAAAAAATATTAACAAAATAAAAACACAACAAAACACTAGAGAAAAAAAATTAAAAATTAAAATTAATAAAATAACATAAAAAAATACAAAAATAAATAAATTTGGGGGAGGAGGGTCTATTCTCGGAGCCCTACAATCCCTACCCAATCTCCTTTGAAAATTGAAAGGGATGTGGGGGGCAAAGGTGATTATGGAAATCACCCCTCTCCCCCAATTCCCTCCCTCCCCTTGCCTCGACACACATGATTTCCTTGGGTGTCAAAGAGATGGGGTGGGGGGGAGTGTGATTCCAAACCCTAACCCCCCATTCTCCTTTGATTTTTAAAGGATATGGGGGGTTGGGGGGGATTCCAACAATCACCCCTCCTCCCCCAAATTTAACTTTTTTAGGGCTTATGTTTTAAAAAAGTTGCAATTTTAAGCCTAGTAGAAAACAAAAAGTATTGTTATTGGTAGAACTACTTTTCAATTTGGGGGTTGATTTTAAGTTTTGCTTGCAATAGTACCAAATGTTAAGGTTATGTTTTCAAACAAGTTGTAATTTTAAGTTTAAAAACAAATTTTTTTCTTGGTAACACCACTTTTTATTTGAGGTGTTGATTTTAAGGGATTTATTAGCAATTATATGGGTTTTTAAGAACATAGTTGAAAAATATTGTGATTTCGACCCTGGAAAAAAAGAGGGGTACTGGTAGCACAATTTTTTGAGTCGAGGGTTGATTTTGGTGTTTTGACGCAAAAATATGGGTTTTAAGGGTTATAGTTCTCATTTTGAGGTCATAGTTCTTTTTAATTTGGTAACTATGTTATTAAGATGCCCTAATTATCAAATAAAATATTCGAGAAGATATTAGACCTATTTTCCATTATTTTCGTAAGGTTTTTATTGTTGGAATATTTAGCAATACTTAGAGGGGGTGAATCAATGTTGCACAATTTTAACAATCTTAAAACTCTTTTTAACTTTCGTTAATCATCCCAAAGATTATAATTAACAATGCAGAGAACTAACCATGTCAATAGAGTCATAGTACACAGATATTTTACGTGGAAAACCAAATGGAAGAAAACCACAAAATAATTATTTTAATAAAATCTCATAGGAACCAACCTACAGTTACAATGCTTGCAGGCACCGACATATAGGAGACACCAATCTCCTCTTCCTGAGCACCAACTCAACAATAATGTTTATAGGCACCAACCTGTAGGAGACATCGATCCCCTTAGTTGAACACCAACTCAGTAATTCTTGTCTGCACCAACCTATAAATGTAATGTTTGCAGGTACCGACCTACAAAAGACACCAATATCCTGAAACTGTCAACAATTATGTAATTTCTCTTTCTTTCCTTCACCTGTACAAATCTACTGCTCTATCTATACTATCACAACACTCTCCACTAGCACACATTCTTTACGAATTCTGAAATTCCTTAGATCTTGCATACTTGAACCTCATAGCCTCTTCATCTCCTCCAAAAGTTTGCACACTTACTACAAGCCTCAGAGCCTGAGCTCTCTTTTACTCACACGCAAATCCTTGCAGACATACTCTGCACAATTTCTTCAAGAAAAATTCAGGAAATTTATACACCCCATGCTTTCATGGATTTGTCCATGTAGGAATTCATGGGGTTGGCTCAAGATATCTCATTTCTCCATTAAATCAAGTTTTTAAAAAATCCTTCAAAATGGTCCCAAATTCCTTCAATATTTCACGCGCAGGATTTCTTAATTAAATATCAATCGTCGATCTTTTGACTACCCATTGAATCAACACAACCTCACGCAATATGCCTTCAATGCTCAACATCCGTCAAATTTGGATCCCGATTTAATCGTAACCATTGATCTAGTTCCATGGTCATTGGGACCATCTATTTCACTGGGTTCGTCGGCCCACCGAGCCCCATGCCTTTGACTAAACACATTCATTGCTCTCTCTATACCATACACCAGGACATCAGGAACCAGGCCCTTGGGCCTTTAACTCTAAGGGTTCATGCCTTCACCTCTGTGTCGGTACCCTGATCAAATCTCAATTGTTGATTTTGTTCTTTGGGTATCATGACCATCGGGTCATCGTTCCATTGGGACCTTCAACCATGCACTTTGGCACTGCTCCTTTCAGGTCTAGTCTTGATCCGGATTTAGAAGCGAAACAAACTGATTAACAAATTGAATACAATAAACATAGAGATATGGAGAAAAACATAGATATCCGGTGAAAAATATCTTCTATTGAATAAATGAAATAGGATGAAACTGTAAAACTGCAGAATTAAAACAACTTGCTTGAATGGTGGTAGTTATCTATGAGAAGAGATGTGGCTGCTACGTGCATCTGTCTGAGCAAAATGATTACAATGAGGATTCATAGGAATTTTTAACATTACTCGTTAATTCCAAAACCCTAGACATCCAAAAACCTAACCCTAGGAGATGAAACACCAAAAGTTATGTGGGCCCCTATGGGTAAGTTGGTACCTCAACTTCTCGAGGTCGTAACTTTTACATACGACCTTTGTTTTAGGCATGTGATATCCCGTTCGAAAGGTATTTTCGATAACTACGCATTATGTTGTCAAACTCTAACTTCATCTATAGTTTGACTGTGGCGAGCCAAAAAATATTTTTTTAGGGCCCCAAAACAACCCTGGAAGTAAAAAAATATGTGTTGACATGAAAACATACAAAATAAGTTAGTTGGGTTAGGTGGGAGGCAACTAGTGTCCACCTAGAAGACGTGTAGGGCTTCAGACAACCCCAAAAGTGTAGAAACCACAATTAAAAAGAAGTACATAAGAACGTGTTTAACTAAAAACTTTCAAGAGGAGCCAGTTGGAATAGGTGGGTGGCTACCAATATCCACCTGGATCAATCGTCCCCCCTTAGGAAGAAATGGTCTCCATTGCGTTGAGTTCCCCCATCACATGAGGAAAATTATGTTGATTTTGGCCACAGACAAGCCACTTGCCTTGGTGTAGGAGTTTCCCTGCCTTGACAACTCGATAAAGCTAGATCCTCTGCTAGCGAGTTCCCTTGACCTGTGTGTCCACTATTTGATCAATGGATGCATGTTCCACGAAG
The DNA here is from genome assembly GCA_010110895.2 of Picea sitchensis. NCBI lineage: Eukaryota > Viridiplantae > Streptophyta > Pinopsida > Pinales > Pinaceae > Picea > Picea sitchensis. The sequence goes on along the minus strand of SNQJ01S0034173.1, from coordinate 45,992 downwards.
TCAGGGTTGAGCTCTGTTGGTGTCAGTTGTTCTGCGATCTCTGAGGTGTCCAATAATGGTGGAAAATATGGCCGAAGGAGGTCCACATTGAACATTGTTATGAACATAATATATAATAATAAATATAAATACATTATAATCGTTAATAAATAATTAATGAAAAGACACCTTCCCAATGAAAGGTCACGTCTCTTCATGGAAGGGCACCCCTGTGTGGGTACATAAGGCCCTCATTCTTATTATATATCATCTCATATTCATATACATTATTATTTAATATATTATCCTTTATGGATTATAACTTGTTGTCCTACCTACATTGAATATTCACCTACTGAACCGGTTGGTTCACCACAGTGGTATCAGAGCTTCGTCTCGATCCAAAATTTTGGCCAAAAATAGAGTTTCTCTAAAATCAGGTCTTTGACCTCATATTGTCCACTGCCCATTTATAAATAAAAAATTCTACACATTTCAGCGAAAGTAAAAAAATCATTCTGCACCAAAAAAAAAAAAGAGGAGAAAAAAAAACAAAAGAAAAGAAAAAAAAAATGTTTTTTCTTAAGGGGCACGTTAAGAAGTATAAGTGCACACCAAGAATTTTAAAAGAAATATTCCATATTTGGCATTAKTTAAGTTAATTGTCATTTAAAAATTGAGAAAAATTAATTTGAAAAGAAAAAGTTTCAAAAAAGAGGAAAAGTAAATATTTTTTTTTTTCCTTTGGAGATTTACCATCTCATGGGTTTGGAAAACCATTGGCCCATGGTATTCCATACCATATATAATATATATGCATGTGTATTTTCCTCTAAAGAAGTATTTCACAAAACTTAGGGTCTCATTTATTGAGCTCTAACCACCACTCACAAATAGTCAAGAGTATAAAAGGGATTTATAAGGTACTTTTTATAAAGTATAAAAAGGATTATAAAAATTGGAGTGAAAAGATATATAAGAAAAAATGAGTATAACTAAAAGAGTTCTTTTGGAAAGTGTGAAGGTAATATTAAATTATTTTTCATTAATTACCGAGGAAAAAAAGAAGAAGAGAAGATTAAGTGAATATAAAATTACTTTTGGTAAAGTATAAAGAAAATATTCAAAGTTTTTAAACTCTATATATATAAAAAGAAGAATTATGAAGGATTATTTTCTTAAAAGAATATAAAGGAATATTAGAGGAAGATATATATTAAGTCAAGAAGCTTAAGTCTTATTATTATAAAAGGGATATTATAATAATTATAAGGTCAATTCAAATTAAAAAATGGATTTTAAGGAAGGAATATAATTCCAAAGACAAATGTAATAGAAACAAAAGTTGTTTGTTTGTTTGTTTGTTTGTTTGTTTTTTCGCAATAAATATGACATCAAGGACTTACCATTGACACTCGAAGATTATAAACTCATATAAAATTTTGAGGTTACAACTATATATGAAAAAAAGGTTGATATAATTCTCGGCTCGACTTGGTTAGAGATGTTAGGTAGCTTAATATTAAACCTTGAGAAAAAGTTTTTAATGTTTTCCTACAAGAAGAAAAAAACAAATTACATGACGTCTCAGTGAAGTCAAATTCAATATCTACGTCAAAAGATATTGATCAGATATCCAAAATACTATTGTCAGACAAACAATAGTTAATACTTGAGATCCAAAAGGAGTGTGACAAAATAGTCATAGACAAAGATGCAGAAATTTTTCGCCTAAAAATCCATAATCAAAGTTTACTTACCCAAATTAAGAAGATAAAGAGTGATAAGAAGACGGTAGAGGACAAGTTAGAACAACTTATCAATAAGGAATCATTGGTAGATAAAAAGAGAATGACTAAACATATGGAACTACATAAGTCTTCAAATGGAAAAAACCTGATGGTGGATAAAGAAATTAATACAGACCCATTCAACCTTACAACTCAAAAGGATTGAGTTGATGTAAAGAGGTCTTCACATGTCGAAGTAGAAAAAAGCTAGGGTTATGAAGAAGACGCAATTCCAAGTGTTAATAAAGAAGAATCTACAAGTACACGAAGTAAAGATCGAGTTGCAAGGATTCCTTATAGACATCCTAATCACAAAAATCGATACTTCAACCAATCCATGCATCAACATAGACAAATGACAAATATGTCAAAAATTATTACCTCCATTACAAATGATGCTCAAGGTAGAAGTTATCAGGGGAGTCAAAATACATCAAATTGTCTACAAGAACCCCATAAAATCCCCATTGTGTAGAAGATCGATTTAAGGTGGGAAGACTCCCTTAAAATTCAGTGATTCTATGCAGTGCTTAGAAAATCCTATCGTTTCAAGTCCTCAACGATCAATAATTCAGGAATAAAGAATGAGAAGACGATATTACAAGCCAGAGAAAGAGATAAGTCTTCCATAAATATTCTTTGAGGACAAATCATTTTTAAGGGGAAGGCAATGTTATGAACATAATATATAATAATAAATATAAATACATTAAAATAGTTAATGAATAATTAATGAAGATACACCTTCCCAATGAAAGGTCACGACTCTTCATGGAAGGGCACCCCTGCATGGGTATATAAGGCCCTCATTCTTATTGTATCTCATCTCATATTCATATACATTATTATTTAATATATTATCCTTTATGGATTATAACGTGTTTTCCTACCTACATTGGATATTCACCTATTGAACCGGTTGGTTCACCACAAAGACGGGGTGATGGCCAACGAAGGGTGGAGTGTTGAGCTCAAAATAATTGCTACCGACATCCTTGGTGATAGTGTAAGGCCCATAGAAAATTGGGGGGGGGCTTCCAATGGGGCCCTGCAAGACGCTCTTTCTACAAATGTAACCAGACCTTGTCTCCAACCTAAAACTGGTGTGATACCTGGTGTTGATCATGGAACTACTTGTACTTAGCATTGGCTTTCTACAAAATATCATGGACCTATTGGAGGATTTTTTGAATCTGCTCAATGAATCTGGTGGCTTTTTCAGTCTCATACTGAACATGGGAAGAGTTTGTATGTGTGGTTTCAAGAGGTAGTGCAACATCAATGGGACCCAATGGTTGGAATCCCAACCCCAATTCAAATGGGCTATGGCTGGTGGAGCTATGGAGAGCCATGTTGTAACTGTGTTGAACATATGGGAGACTCTCATCCCATGTACACAGATGCTTAGAGTTGTACATGCGCAAGATGTGCACAATCATCTGATTGGCGACCTTTGTTTGGCCATCTGTTTGGGGGTGGAAAGCAGTGGATTTAGTGAGCTTGGTGTCAAACAATGACCAGATACTCGACCAAAATGTGTTGAGGAACCTATTGTCTCAGTCGAAGATGATGGTTCGTGGTATCCCAAAATGGACCCACACTCGTTCGAAGAAGATCTTGGCAACATATGTCGTTGTGATGTTCTTCTTGTAGGTTGTGAGGATGGTCATCTTCAAAAATCGATCAACGACCACAAATACACAATAATTTACTTTCTTGGTGGACAGAAGGCTAGACATGTCCATCGAGATGGATTCCCAAGGCTTCTCGGGAGTAGGAAGAGGGGTGTATAAGCCTTGCTTCTTGATGTCTAGCTTGGAAATGGCACAAGCGGTGCAAGATCTGATATACTTGCTGACATCCTGTTGAAGTTTTGGCCAATAAAAATGTTTTTGTAGAATGACCATAGTTTTCTCCATGCCAAAATGTCTTGCCATCCGACTGTAGTGGGATTCCCCAATCATGTGAAAATCGGTGACATTCACGCCTGTACCCAAGAGATGTTAGGTGGTGGAAAATTATGGATCTTGTTGATAAAGGTGGGGCCACTCAGATGCCTCATGTCCACAAGAATGGATCACAGTGGTGAGTATATCCATGGGAGGTCGATTGAGGTATTCAACGACATGATTTGTGCTCCTTGTATTATACTTGATGCTGAGATGGAACTACTTCAAGTAGGTGGACCACTTGTGATGGAGGTCATTCTGCAACTTCCCCCATGTCTATATGAACTGTAGAGGCTTCTGATCAGTGTGGATGATCGTCTCCTTTCCTAGAATGTAATGTTTCCATTGACGACAAGCTTGTACAATGGAATACATTTCTTTGTCACAGGTCAGGTATTTTTGAAAAGTATCTGAGAGCGTCTCACTATGTTATTCCATCGGATGACCATGTTCTGTGGGAATCACACCTACAACATATTTAGATGCATCAGTCTCAATCTCGAACGTTTTTTGCAGATCGAGCAAGGAGAGTACTGGAGATGAGCACAAGCGATGCTTCAGATCATCAAATGATCATTGTTGTTCCTTCCCCCACGCAAAATTTTCCCTGCCACCGCCCTTTGTCACTTGGCTGAGGGCCCATGCAATATGGGAGAATCCCAATACGAACCATCCGTAGAAGTTGGTCAGTCCCAAGAAGCTCCGAAGGTCGGTTAGGGTGGTCGACGTTGGCCAGTCACAAATGACTTGGAACTTAGCTGGATCAACATGTACCCCATGCTCATCAACAATGTAGCCCAACTATTGGACCATGTTCATTCGAAAGGATCATTTTTCCAAGTTGGCATATAGCTTGTGTTTCCACGGAGTGCTCAAACCCTGTTGAATATGTTGCATGTGCTCCTCCCAATTTCTACTGAAGATGAGGATGTCATCCAAATATACCACCACAAAAGAGCTGGTGAAGGGTCTCAATGCATCATCAATCAACCTCATGAAAGTGGCTAGTGCATTTGTTAAGACAAAGGGCATGACCAACCATTCGAAGAGACCTTCTTTAGATTTGAAAGTTGTCTTCCATACATTAGTTGGTTCGATGGGAACTTGGTGGTAGCCAGACTTTAGGTCAATCTTGCTAAATAAATTTTCCCCCTTGAGTTGGTCAAGAAGGTCATCAATTCTGGGAATTGGGTATCGATTCCCGACTGTGATTTTGTTTAATGCTCTGTAATCAATGTAGAGTCACTAGGTCCCGTCCTTCTTCTGCACCAGTACAATCAGGCTTCTGCAAGGGGAGGAGTTGGTTATTATGTGCTCCTTTTTAAGCAAATCTTGGATCTGATGCTTGATTTCGTCATTTTCCATCAACGAGCGACAATAGACTGGCCCATTAGGCAGAGGTGCACCAGGGGTTAGATCAATTGGATGCTTGACTTGGTAGTGCGTCGGTACCCCGGTGGGTGAGGAGAAGATGTCTTTGTACTCTTCCATGATCCTGTCCACTTACTTCTGCTGCAAAGAGAGGCTCTCTGTAGAGGCCATGGATGTGGTGGCGACCTTCTTCTTATGGTGATCATGGATCACAAAGAAGATGAACTTCCTGGTCTATGAAATGACCTTACTACATTGCTTAGCAAAGATTAAATAAATAGAGGTAGGCGGCGCTACCTCTGGTATCCTGTACAATTGTCTACCCAAATTAATAATAACACTGCGGGGTATAGACTCATACACAACATGACGCTTCCACAAATATGGTTGTCCTAAAATAAAATCACAAACTTCAAGGGGAGAAATATCACACAATACCTTGTCTTTGAAAAGCTTGACATTGTAGGGAAGACGACAATGTTGGTTGACACGAAGATCTCTTCCTTGGAAAAGCCAGGTGATGGTGTAGGGCTACGGGTGCGGTGTTGTGAATAGGTCCAACCACTTGACGACCTCTTCTGATATCAGGTTCTTATGACTGGTGCTATAGAAAATTAAATGAAGCATAACCCCCTTTACCCACATTTGTGAGTGAAAGAGGTGTTCTCCTTCCTCTGGTTATTCTGGTTTGCTTGGATGGACTTTGGTGGTAGCGACAGTGGCACTGGGTTCAACATCAGTAATCTGCTTCCCTCCTTCTAGATTTGATTCATAGTTAGAATCGTCCTCTAACTTGAAATCCTTTAGCTCGACCACGAGTGACTTCTTGGAGTGGCATTCTTCGATGTTGTGCCAAGGGATTTTATGGTATTTACACCATTTTATCATTTCCTGCTTGGTCTTATCATTGCTTTTCTTATGTTGCGGCTTGGAATGGTTGTCCTAAGAGTGGCCATATTTTATCTGTCCCTTGTTGTGTGGATTGGGGCCACCTTTGCCCTGCTTCGGATGTGAGGAGTTTGCATATCCAAAATCTCACCTCTTTTGCTTAAATTTCTGCTCGATCTTGACAACATATCTATAAGTCGTACCTAATGAGGCGATGTCTAGAAACTCCATTTCTGTTTGAATGTATCTATGCAAAAAACCACGGTATTTGAGCACCAGATGTCGCTCAGAGTCTTTGATACCCAATTTTGTGCGTAGGGTATGGAAAATATTGGTGAAATTTTGTATTGTCTGGTCCCTTTCCTAATGTATGGTAGTCCATCATGTGTACTAGTCCTCGTAGCTTCCAGCAGGGTAGTATTGTTCTTTAATGGAATCCCAGAAGGAATCCCATGTAGGGGAAACCACAAATATTGAAGATTCCTCTATGGTCCTTTGTTTAGAGTAAGTAGCCAACCAGTCCTTAACACGGGGGATGGACTTGAGGAGTGAAAAAGTAATATTTTCCCTATCGAACAAATTGTGGAACGAAAAATACCCTTCGAGCAGATTCAACCATTTATCTACAGCATCCGCATCTATCAGTCCTTCAAATAATGGAATATCAAAATTTACCTATACTTTGAAGGGGGTTGCATGGACGTTTGATGAAGATTCTTCTCCTGTGGGAAGCCGCTGAATTATCTGTGAAAAATTGTCCATCATTTTGTTCCTTTGTCGCGCAAGGGATTCCTTGAGAAAAAATTTAAAAGGACCTCCTGCTCCATCATATTTATTTTTGTCCCCCATGGGTTGTTGTCGGGCTCGATGCAACTGATATTTCAAAGGCTCAATTGGTTCAAGTCCCAACTTCTTGTACCCAGATCTTGTCGGGGACATGCATGAAGAAAAATAAATGAAGAACATGTCGCTCTATTGGATAGACTACCTTTCTTGTCCTTTCCCTAGCCCTATACCTAGTTGTTGGCTTTGCTGCTCCTACTTCTTTAGGGTGAGCCATATGAGTGAACCCAAAGGAGGCTCTGCGGGCTAGCCCCTATCGATCCATCCATCCTATTCGTTCATAGAAGGTAAGGTCAAAAGGGGTGATCTGAAATCAACGGACATGAACATTGATGGACGTTGCTTGAATGACACGTTTAGGAGCGAAACAAACTGATTAAAATACTGAATACAATAAACACATAGATATGGAAAACAACACAGATATCTAGTGAACAATATCTTATATTGAGTAAATGAAATAGGATGAAACTGTAAAACTGCAGAACTGAAACAACTTGCTTGAATGGTGCTAGCTATCTCTGAGAAGAGATGTGGTTGCTATGCTCATTTGTCCAAGTAGAATGATTACAATGAGGCTTCAAAGGCCTTTTTAACATTACTAATGAACGCCAAAACCCTATACATCCAAAAACCTAAACCTAGGAAATGAAACACCAAAATTTATGTTGGCCCCTATGGGTAAGTTGTTACCTCAACTTCTCGGGGTCATAACTTTTGCATACGACATCCTTTTTAGGTGCGTGATAGCCCGTTGGAAAGGTATTTTTGAGAAATATGCATTACGCCATCAAACTATGACTCTATCTACAGTTTGAATGTGGCGAGCCAAAAAAACATTGTTTAGGGCCCCAAAACAACCCTAGAAGTAGAAAAAGATGTGTTTCCATGAAAACATACAACATTAGCCATTTGGATTAGGTGGAAGGACACCAGTATCCACCTGGAAGATGTGTAGGGATTCAGATAGCCCCGGAAGTGTAGAACCCACAATTACAAAGAAGTACATAAGAACGTGTTGAACTAAAAATTGTCAAGAGGAGCCAGTTGAAATAGGTGGGTGGCCACCAATATCCACCTGAATCGGACCTGGTCCAACCTACTGGGGCATCAAAACACCGATCCATCGGGCCCCTAGTTCCCTCAACCATATACCTTCGCCTCTAACCTTTCGGTATATTATATGTCGGTGTACCATCTAATATATGTTGTCTTATATTTTGATGACACGTGGTAATTGATGTGATATTGATCACTGAAAACGTTATGTATGATGTGTCCTTTACATGGACCCCTTTCATGTGTGTTGGATGATGTGGCTATGACATAATTACTTCCTCCATGTCTTATTTGTACACCATGCTGACTTGGCACTTGACACATGACAATGACATGCCTTCCTTCGTGGCTCTTACATGGCATCTATGTGGCTTTTCATATTGTCTTAGTTGCTTATGTGGTGGGTGTCTTAGCCTCCACATGGATATGACTTGGCACGATACAGGCCTAACAAATTGCATTGTACATTTTTGTCGACTTCACCTCCATGTGGACTTGATTTGGCACCTGTGCTGGTCCATAGGGTATCGGGCTCATATGCCATCGGGCCCTCGTCCCTTCAAACTCACACACCTTTAACTTTTGATTTTGGCCATTTATCTCTGGCAATTAATGGTCACAATTTAATAGTCTAAAAGTTAACATTTTTGACCTACTTTTGTCACCTAGACACGCATCAAACCGATGTTTATTTCGGGGGGGTTCTATATAGTTATGCTAACCATAGGAAATAAATGGTCGCAATTTCCCAGTGTGCGACACATCACTGGTGCGTTAATTGTGGTTAAGTTTCACGACCCCCATTCCCTTTGTTAAACTTTGGACATGCGGGGGGGCGCAATTCATTGTGGATCATCGATTGACCCCTGAGCTTCCTCTACACCCTCAGATCAAACTGTAATTGTTCAAACTCTACACCTCCTCGATCTTGTTCTTATGTTCTTCTTACTCGTGATTTTATTCAAACATGTGCAACCCGAATGTATTTGGATTGACTCTACACATGTAATCCTCACACCTTCATAACTCATGGTCATCTCATCCATCTTCAATTCACACACAGTCATTATATTTTTCTCATTTTTTATCCAGGTTAATTATGGAGCGATGTGGACAGAGACTTATAGCTACGCAAGGATATTCTCGACTTGCTATGTATTTTTTGAATTGTAGTATGAAAGCTTCATTTGTCATCTCACATCATTTACACAAGGTAACAACAGTTAGTCTTGTTAGTATTCCCCTACCTATGACATCCATGGTTGTCAAATTCTTTGACATCAATGACAACATAATCCAACAATATCCCCCTTTTTCATTGATGGAAACACATTCTTAAACTTCATGAATCTATGCAAGTCTCCCCCTGTCTTTGTAATCTCCGCCTTTGACATCAATGGGAAAGGGATACCATGTCACCCTTGCACTATTATCTTCATTATCTACTCTATCACCAACAACCTTCCTTTCCTTTTGTTGCTCCCCTGAGCTTGTGCTTCTCCGTGAATCTTTCTGAAGTAACTCCCCTTGTGAATGTGCCTTATTTTTTGTACGAATTCCTTATTTATACACTCTCCCCTTGAGATTTTTTTTTTGTTGAGCTCCTATCAATTTTCAACTGAAGATCACATAGCTTAATTCGAAATGGGAATGACTCCCATCCGAAATGGGAATGAATCCCATATTTTGTCTATGATACTCAAATGTATCTATGGGCAATGGTTTTATAAATATGTCTGCAATTTGTTCCTTTGTTGGCACATATTCCATCTTTACAACTTGGTTTTAAACTTTTTCTCTTAGAAAATGGTACTTGAAAGGTATGTGTTTTGTTTTTGAATGCATGACAGGGTTCTTATAAATTCTTATTGCACTGTTGTTATCACATAGTATAGAGATCAATTGTTTGTAATCAATATGAACATCTTGTAAGGTCTACTTCATCAAAATAATTTGTGTGCAACATGTTGTTGCTACAATGTATTCAACTTATGTAGTTGACATAGAGATCAATGACTACTTTTTGATCGACCAGGAAACTAGGCAATTTTCTACAAAGAATGCGCCTCCACTTGTGATTTTTCTGTCATCTACACATCCTACCCAATCATCATCAATGTATGCTTTCAAGGTAAAATATTTTTTAGAATACAGAGAAGGGGGGTGAATCAATATGAGCACTTTGATCACTTTTAACCACAATATATAAACCTCAACTTTATTAGTAGTATATCATCTATGATTTCATTCAATATGTCATGAGCATATAACCATAAGAAGTACCATTCAACAACATCACATCAAATATAAAATACACCAAAATTTACGTGGAAACTGAAATGGGAGAAAACCTGCTATAGCGGGAAAACCCCTCTACGGACTACACAAAGGGCCTAAAGTGTAGGAAGAGCTAACCGTCTAAAGTCTCCTACTTTTTATCACTATCCAAACATTACCCCACAATCATACATAAAAGACAAGAGAGAGGGATCTGGTAGGCCTACCTTAAACTCCGCGTCCGATGTCGATCCCTTTGCGCTTGGTTGTTTCCTGAATGCAAATATCCTCCCAAGGCTAACCTGCATTCATCAAAAGACAAACAAGAAACTACAAGCATGCATTCTACATATGGATTAGTGGGCTAGACATCATAAACAAGAAATGTAAACAAATCATATAAGTTTAAGACGTCATTTGGCGGGACGGAAAAAGTACTTCTTTATATTAATCTCACAAAAGTCGCTTACAACATGAGACCGACACTGCTCCTCGAACTTGGTCCYGGGCTCCTCTTCACCATGCACCAACTGCTTCCATGTATTCTTCTCCTCTTTAGTTCTCTCTTAGGGAAATGGTAAGGGATTTACAATTGGGGCAAAGGGGGATTGACAAAATGGGTAGAGGTTCTTTTCTCTCTTGCTTCTCCTTGCAATGGGACCCCAACCCCTTCTTTTATAGGCCAAAAGGGACAGTAACGGTTGGGGTGACTGGCTATGGGCAGTCAAATGGTTAAATAACGACCCAGAAACCAATATCCAATGGAATTTTCCACATTTTGCGATATTCTATGAGTGTACGTGGGTTGTAGTGACTCGGCAAGCGTGTGTACACGGGCAGTAATGGTGTAGAGAGCATACACCTTCAAAATGATGGTTTTTAGAAGAGTTGTTCAATATTGGCTTGGTAAAGATAGAAAGTTAGATGTCCTGATGCCAGGTATGCATGTCAGGTGCAATTTAGGGTTATAACAAATGCCCCCTAATGTGTGAGGCCAAAAGAGCATCTGATGGACAAAATACATTACAAATCTTCACCACGATATGACGCGAGTGAGCCCAGGTACCGGAGTTCAGGAGGTGTCATTTGCAATAATAAAAATTTGTCTCACTGAGGCGGGCATACCCATGCTCGGGATGAAAATAAAATCATGGTTTCCAATCAAATACACTGCAGATCCATGCCATATAACTATATAATGTGTATCCGTGAGAAATACACAGCGGATCTACATCTCAAAATCAAAATATATACATGTATAATATCTCTTTTTAAGAAGCCAATGACGCTTGATGGATAGAGATGAGGTCTTTAGAGATCGAGCAACAACTTCAGAATCTTCAAAACTTGGGTAGGAGTGTAATATGAGTGTACAAATTCACTACACATAGGTATTCGACGGCTCATCGGGAACAGACAAGAGGATCCTGATGATCAGGCATAGAACTTCATTGATTTTTAGCAAGGACTTGATTGGTCTTTTGGGGTGACCAGGCATGAGGACAAGAGACAAACTGCAAAAGGGCCAACCCAAGTTTAGTAAGACTTCCCTTGGATGAAAGCACAACAAAAGATGAATCTCACAGAGCATGGCATTGACATAAGTTCACAATGCAGGAGGCAAAGCAAACTCTCCATATATTTGGAAAGGTAACCAAATGGAGGAGGACACAACTCTATGTAGCGAGAACAACTTCCTAAGGTCATATTGAATCCTAGGGCTTGACGAATCAGATGAAAGGATGTTCTTTGTCCAAGGGTGACTCATTGTGCTGTCAACAAAAAGAAAATACTTTTCCCTTCCTCTTTTTGGGGTATATTTAATTTTTTGTCTTTTTCAATAATTTTGGGAATCTTGAAAAAGAATAAAGAATGCTACGTTACAAAGGAAGATCGAGTGTAGAAGACATACTAGTTCCAAGCGCAAGGAACACATCGATGCTCAAAGCAAGGGGACATATGCAGGAAAAGGACACTCGGGAAAAATCCTCCATGGGTCAAGGTGTCAATACGCAGAGGCAAAGTGCTACAAGGATTGCGTATAAGGCATGCTTTAGATGGTTCAGTTGAGAGCAACATGGAGCCGTCATTAGGCCAAAGACACAGGAATTAAAATGTGATTAATAAGACACAATGATAATGTATTTCAATGTGATTTTAACGAGCCCAGAGAAGGTAAGATTGACGGTTTTTCATTTTTAGAGAGTCTGAAAAAGCATAAAAGGAGACTCCACTGGGGTACCTTTTTCGAAGGTAGTCTAGTCGGTTCAAAAAAGGGGTAAACTAGCACCGAACATACGTCTATTCAAAATCATTTTAACGTGTGTGACAAAGACAATATCACTCAACAATCTTTTCATTTTTAAGGAGTCAGAAAAGAGCTTAACTATGGACTCCTTCAGGGATGTTCTTCTGGACCAATTTGATGAGTGTGAAGAAACAAGGTCACTCGACTATCTTTTCAATTTTAGGGAGTCTGAAAAGAGCTTAACTATGGACTCCATGGGGTTTCCTTTTTCGTAAGTTTAGTCCCTCAGGCCCGAAAAAGGGTTAAATCTATACATGAGAATACTCTTCTAGATAACCGAGGCTCCTAGAGTATACCTTTGTTCATACAATGCGAGTTTCTAAATTTCTTCCAGTGTCCGTTTATGAGGGCACAACGCAGGTTGATAAATGCATTGATAGATTACTGGCATCCTGAAGCAGAGGCATTCATGCTCGAGGGGCAGTCGTTGACTCCAACAACTGAGGACATTTACTTTTTGACTAGTCTCTCGAGGAGAGGGGATCCAGTCAACTTGCGCACTTTTCCCCCCGGGCCACACAACATCGAGGAGTTGATTGGACTCCATTGCGAGGCTGGTACTGAGAAAGTAGGTTCTCAGGTGCCTATTCACAAGATCAACAACCTATCACTCAAAGTGATAGTTCCACTTATTGGGTGGATCAATGGATCCCCAGCTTTACATCAAGCTTCCCGGGCACACATGCATTGTGCGGTACAGTGCTTAAATGCACGGATTTTTGATTGGAGTACCACCATGCTAGATTGCATGAAAAGACAACTGACAGAGTGTCAGATACGGGAGAACCATAACTTCAGGTTTGGGACCGTTTTGTGCTCATTTTTCTTCGAGAGTGTACCCAGCCTTATTCCTCGAGAGACTATACGAGGGCACGAGGCCACTCTCCCGACGCTATGCAGATGGGCAACGTTGTTGCCGCGGCCGCAACTGGGTGGGGGATGACCATCGAGGCCTTTGATGAAATTTTTTTTGACTGGTGGTCACGACAAATTCCAACAATAGTGGACTAGCCCTATGCCAAGATTAAATTTTCCAGAGATCCTGACATGCTTGTACCTCCCAGAGTGGAGCGAGGAGAGACAGGTAAGTTTTCTTTTTAAAGTTATTTAATTTTATGTCTTTTCATATATACCATTTTTTTGTATACCAGAGTATCTAACACTTATGTATCTGTTATGTACAGATGTGGGACCAATGCGTCCAACAGACTTCTTGAGGACTAGGCGACGTCCTCGACCAGAGGTAGGACTAGCTGGAGCCGTCGGACCACCAGCAACAGTAGGGGGGCCTCCAGCCGAAGAGGCTAAGAGAGTATTGAGATGGGTAGAGAGGAACCTTACCGCGCTCACTCATATAGTCCCTATGGCGGAGATCGAGGATCTCCTACCGTCGATGCAACCTCACGTAGTTGGGGTACCACAGATATGGGTCCAGCTTTTTCGACGTTTGGTGAATGTTGTTGTTCACTTCGGCAGGGCCAACAGGCCCCACCCTTATCTAGGCTAGACTACTTACGTGCCAAGAGCACCTTTTGTATATTTTTGAAGTCATACGCCCCATGAATCTGATTGGACATATTTTTGAGGCGCTTGCACCCACCCATGTAATCTGATATTTTTTGATATATATATGGATCTTTTTCATCTTTTTCATCTTTTTTTATGTCTTATGGATTATATCTATTTTACAAATGTATTTACACGTGTGTGTGCTTTTTCTTACATGTGTGCAATATGCCAATCTAATACATGATTAGCTAGAGTATCTATGATTTGATTCAATCTCCTAGGGACATGGATATACATAATGTAATCAAAACTTTATTTTAAGAGACACACCCTAAGGAACCGTCGGTGTAGTGTAGGATCATAAACACGGTAAAATCCATTTAACTGAGACACAACCAGCTAAGCGTCTAAGTAGACCCGGAGGTGAGATATACCATGTGACAAAGTGTCACGAAGCAACTCTAATACTATGCTATATTCGGTGACATTGTTTGTGGCGTCACCTAAACAGATACCTCCTGAAGATAGCAACTGGCCCTGAGGTGTGAAAATCACCCAAGCTGCGGAAGAAAGTCTCCGAGTGTGTTGGCTAGCACCATCCGCAAACCCAACAAACATCTATGATTCACTTGATGTCTGCCACAGTGAAAAATATGACATCAAAAATGACACGTCCATAAAACCAAAAAGACGAAAAACTAAAAAGAGAATGTGCAGGACTATACATATGTTACAAGAAGTCACCCAAGGCGACCCACTTACAAGTAATACTTCTTGAGGTAGAGCCCATTTCTAGGCTCCGCCAAAGAACTTCCCTCAAAATCCACCAGACGATAAGCGCCCTTCTTTAGAACCTCCTTCACGATGAAAGGTTCGAACCGCATGGGTTTGAACTTGCCTACCCCCAGGGGTCCTTATCTTGGTCATAGACTAGGACAAGGTCACCTTCAGAGAAAATCTGAGGATGAATGAACCGATCATACTGACACTTGAATTTATGTTTGTGAGCCTTGTTATCTAAGGCTGCATACTGACACTGCTCATCGAGCTACTCAAGATATAATAAATGCTCTTCAAGCGGTGAAGTGTCTGGCAATAACTGTACTACCAAGTTTAGAGAGGGGATTTGGCACTCTATAAGCAAGACTTCTTCCAACCCATAAACGAGTTGAAAAGGTGAGAAATCGGTTGCAGTCTTAACAAACGTTCGATAGGCCCATAATGTCGAGTACAACATCAAATGCCAATTTTACCTGGCTGAATTGATCATTCGCTGTAAGATAGTCTTAAGGGATTTATTCATAGCTTCCACCTGACCATTCGCTTGTGGGTAGTAGGGTGATGAATGTTCTTGCCTCAACCCAAGATTTGATGTTAACTTGGACATCATTTTGTTCTGAAAGTGAATGCCATGGTCAGTGACAAACTCTCTCGAGATGCCGATCCTTGCTATTATATGGTTAAACAAAAAGAGAGTTACAGCCTCACCATCATATTTAAACGTTGGCATAGCTTCGACCCACTTCGTGAAGTAGTCTACTGCTACGATGATATAATGGTGCCCCCTTGCGGAAGGAGGGTTGAATGTAGTGTAATCAATCCCCCACTTGGTGAAGGGACCAACTGTGATGACGGGAAACATGGGAGCAGGGTGTGACTAGTATATCTCCATACCAGGGGTTCGAAGACACGATCAGAAACATGTCTCCTTTGATAGGTGACTCTTCAGGTATAACATCACATGATTCGACTGGAAGTTCCGAAATGAGTTCCGCAAAGACCAACGACTTCTTGGATTTCGCCGAAAAAAAATCCAAGTCGAATTCCTGGAGGATAACTATCCATCTACTGATATTTCTGCCAATTACACGTCGTGTCAGCACGTATTGAAACAGATTCACAATTGCAATGATGACGGTCTTTCCAAACAAGATGTAATGATGGAACTATTGGACAACATGAACTGCTGCCAACACAAGTTTTTCAATGTGGGAATAATTGAGGTCCGGTCCAACCAAGCCTCAGCTCAGGTAATAAATCACGTATTATGAGAGAAAATCATCCTCCTGAACTAAGACCATACCGATGGTCAACTCCACAGTGGCCAAGTACAATAATAAATCTTTATTATAATTGGGTGGTCGAAGTAGAGGGGTGGATGTGAGGGCACTTTTCAATGCTTTGAAAGAGCATTGAGAGGCTTCGTCCCAATGAAAATGAACATCCTTCTTCAGTAAACGCATAAAACCCTTTGTGATCTCGGCATAGTTCGCGATGAAATGTCGTAAAAATTTCACTTTTCCCTGTAGACTCTGAAGACGAGGGATTGTGCACGGGGGAGGCAAATGAACTATCGCCTCAACCTTTAGAGGATCGAACATGATCCCTATTGTCAAAACTATAAAACCTAGCAGATGACCTAATGTGACACAAAAACTTCATTTGTTTGGATTCAAGCGGATCCGGTAGTAGCGACATCGCTCAAAGATAAGTTGGAGGTGTGAAGGATGATAAACTCTCTTGTGATATCATGACACTAAATCATCGAGATAAGGCTTGACTATGTGTTTGAGGTCATGGAAAGAAAAATACATGGCCCACTGAAACGTAGCTCCAACATTTTTCAGACCAAAAGGCATCTTCCGATAAGCGAATGTACCCCACAGACAGATGAAAGAGGTTTTGTGTTGGTCTTCGGGATTGATCTGTATCTGATTGTATCCTGAAAAACCATCCATGAAAGAAAAGGCTTCACAAACTGCGCATTCATCGACTATTTGGTCAATAAATGGTGTGGGGAAATTTCCTTTTGGACAGGCCTTGTTCAAATCACGAAAGTTCGTACATACGCGAATCGTACCCTGTTTTTTGTTGACTGGAACGGGATTTGACACCCATTGAGTCAATTGGAGGGGGTAGATGAAACTAGCTTGGAGTAGTTTCTCTACTTCAGCCTTAATAACTGCTTCTTTCCTAGGATTGACCGGAGAAAGCTTCTGTCGGACTGACTTAACATCAGGATATGTCGTGATTTCGTGTTTGAAAATTCTTGGATCTATGCCTGGCATTTCCTCATAAGACCAAGCAAACACGTCGCAAAATTCTTTAAATAAATCTGTGTAGATTTGAATCTCCTCGGGGGAGCAGTCTGCTCTGACTAATATATTCTCCATGATGCCAGGGATTCTGGAGATATCGATAGGAATCATTTGAGCAATGTTTTCCATATTTCCTTCAGCGTAAAAAACATGCATACCAAAGGATTGATAGGACAAGCCTTATCTCCAGTCATAGTCAGAGTGAAATCACCTGCTTCAATTCTTCTTAACTCTGGGAGGAAGTAAGATCGGTGATGAAGATCATGCCAGGGTCTATCCAAACTAGTCATTGCCTCAATAATCACCTCGTCTGAGGGAAAGAATTAGTATCAGTGAGGGAACCTTGAGCCCATATAGGCTCGAGAACTATATCTAACTCCTGTGCGGGAGTCGGATCAGAGTCAGCGAAAGATTGTTGGATTGTAGAGTGCACAAATTCTGTCATGAACAAAGGCATGGCCATGCCATGGTACCATGTCCCGTCCATCGTGGTTGATGGGGAAGGAAGAGTCCACAGATCATTAAAGTAAGTCATGTGAAATGAAAAGATTTGAAATATTTCAACCCTAGGCTGGTCGGGGACAAACAACATGTAATGGACATTGTCAGTCAGAGGAGGGTAATCAAAAGTGCCCATCAAAGGTGGGCACAAACCAACCCCTACGTTGACGATGTCGAGCTAAGGGTTTTCAATCACCGAGACCGTGGATACCCCCGATGAAGGGTCAGGATGGCAGAAGGATAATTGATCAATGGTCACGATCCAACCCTCGTGTGGAAACAACAAGACCCAGAAAACTGTCTTGACCACTGCTTGCATAGCGTAGGTCCAACTCCTTCCTAACAAGAGATTGTAGTTGAGATACGCATCGACCACTTCAACTTCGATGCACACGGTCTTCCCTCCTAACTTCACGAGAAAAGAGGGGATGATTCCATGTGGTTGGAATGAACTATCATCGAAAGCGGTAAGAAGGGTAGGTGACAGAGACAAAATGGGTTGGCCGATGGCCTTCCAACACACCAAAGACATTACGCATGTAAAGGCGCTCTCATCAACCACCGTGCGGAAAATGTTCCGAGTAAAAGTTTTGTGGTGTAAGCCACTACTATCTGAAACACTACGTGGTAAGGAAGATGAGGTTTTAATTCGATCGTATCAAGCATGATCATTCTCATATTACAAGTCTCAATAGATCCTAAGGAAGCTAACAAAGCCTTTATCTGGGAAGGGCAGCTCTGGAGGACTTCCAAAGCTGACATCGCACAAGGGGTTTGTGAAAAATCCTCCACCATAGAGTAGTTCTGGGTGGCCCATGCGTTTGGGTTGTGAGAATATTTCTTGAACGCACTTTTGGGGATGCATGTCATTGTTTCACCCAACGTATTCTCAATCTGGAGAAGAAGAGATGGGTTTTTAGGTTCTTTACCCTTCTCAGGGGTGGTTGGAATTCTGTAGTCGCATGTCCTAGTCGTTATGTCAATGCTACCTTTCATCATGTACACATTCGCGGATGAAGGATTACTCGAATACGGAGGGGATCCCTGACCGGCCCCTTCCGCACTTGAAGAGGCTTGAGCTAATTTTTTCCCATGCAGAAATGGATTCGTTAACATGAAAGGAGGCTGCTATGCCAATAAATTCTGGGCCTCCCCAAGTCAAGGGCACTGGTGAGTCGGATGGTCTTCCTTGCAAAGATTATAAGGATACTTTGACTTTTTCTTTTCAGTGTTTCCCTTGCCAACATTATTGGTAGGTTTATTATCCCCCTTACCCTTCTTTCGTTGTTTCTTCTTTCCATCAGGCTGTTGGGTGGCCTTCGAGTTTGTCGATTGCACACTGTGTATATCCGAGGTTTGAGTAGGGGGAGTAGCTGAACCAGTGGTCTGGTTGGCCATTGTCTATTGTATTGCCAATTGGTGCAATTGATTCAACAAGTGATCATCAGACTTCGTTTGCGTTGAACCTACAATACCATCGACATGTGGTCCAGACCTCTGTCTAGTCTTGTCAAGTATCGACCTTGGTGTATCTGGAAAAACTTTGTAAAGTAAACCAGAATGAGAGTAAATCAGTTCTAGCTGTTGGGATCTCATTATCGCTTCTTCCTCTGAAAAGAGCCCCGAGGTTGCGACGTCTTTAGATAACTGAGGTACCAAAGACTTAAGGAACCACTCAAGAAGGAATGTTGGTGGGACTGGAACTTTTATCAAACTCTTCTAGCGTCTCCATTCTCGGATTTGATATGATATATGGTCCGCTTTTGTCTGCTCAAAGTTGGCCAACAATTCGGTGTCGACATCGTATCTCATAGGTAATTGGAAATGTTTTAAGAAATCCATTGTCAATTCGTCGAAGGAAGAGTATCTTGAGTGGTCGAGTTTGATGTACCATTTCGTCGCACTCCCGATGAGAGTGCATTGAAACAAACGCAATTGGAAGGAGTCGTCTCTCAAAGAATTGGACAAGAAGCATAAATGGAAGGTAATCACATGATCACCTGGATCTTCATTAGGCTTGGCCTCAAACTTTGGGGTTTACGAAGGCAACTTGGTCAACATAGGGGGCCAACGCGGATCGTGATAGATGGGGTTGTTTAATAAGCTTGTCAAGTCTGGCAAGTGCAGTGTTTCCAGAAATGGTAATTTGGGTTGTTGATTGTATCCAGGGAAAAAGGAGCATGGAGTTTGGCTGGCACCAAGTTGCCAGGAAAAGTTAGGTTGTTGGCCAGGGTTCTAGTAGTAACCATGGTCATGACCAGCGTATTTATTCTATGCTTATTGAGACGTCGTCATCTAACTCCTGTAATAGGACGTAAAGGGCTGGGCTTGCATCACATTCCAAGGATTTTGGGAAGGTTTTCTCCCTGTCGATCTGATGGGAATAGATTATGAGCCTTGCCCGGGGTTCCATTGGCTATGGAAGGCGTTTCCCCTGGTCGACATCCATGACAAGGGAATTGATCCCTGCCATGGATTCCAAGGTCCTTATGCGGAAGGAATTCCTAAGTTTTCCCCCTATACAGGAATATTACCCTGTACAGGATGTTGTTTTCCATAACCGGGGTTGCCCCCGACTGAGATGGCAGATGAAGAGAAAGCGTTGTTACCAAATGTGTCGAACAAAGAGAATGGTGTTGAAACTACCGACATGCTATAAGTAGGAAGTCATTGACAAACTGCTCCAAACGAACTATAGTTTACGTTCGGCCTGGCGGAGTGCTGGTGAGCACTGTCGAGCGAAGGGGACGAAGGAGGTATATGACCCACTACGTAATGGAAAGCGTTATAAGGAACTGAAGTGCCCCCCATGGATCCTTGCAAAGGAGCGTTGGAGCTCCCTGCCCCGAGACCTAACTTCTATAGAGTGGAGTGGGAGAGGACAATGCTCGTACCGAAGCCAGGCATCTCATATGAGAACGGAGGGCCTGCCGCACTCTAGGTGAACGAAGCAGTGATCACCACCATAGATGGAATTAGACCATTGCTCGAGGTAGAGGCAGTCGAGACCATAATGGTCCGGACCAACAACGGTTTGTTAGGAGGTGGAACACCCCCTATAGTGGCAGTCGTAGAGTAAATATGAGTATTCCCTAAAGAAGTAGCATCATTTGTTTCCATCGCCGCTTGTGACACTACCTGACGCTCATAAGGTTGAACCTGTACAATGATGGGCACTGATAGATTAGTGATTGGAGGGTTATACGGACCAAGAGCTTGCACTCCAAGGTCATAAATGATTGGTTCCTCTGGAAACAAATGTTCTCTTCTCGGAGATGAGTTGGGCATAGTTTCCTGTAACCCAGTCGCCTCAAAAGACCCTTGCTGGTCTAGTTTTTGCCTTAGCGGTGGCTCAAGATCAACCGGGGGTAGGCCCAAAATCCTTTGCGACTGATGGAGCTCTTGATCCTCCACTGTGAGAGAAGATCAATGACACACTAGGGATTTCTATAATCATTTTAAAAACCAGAACACACTAGAAAAAGTTCCTATGAGGTAAGACAAGCAGATCACTAGCTAGTTGGAAGAACAATTGCCATAGCCAACACTAGAGAAACTTATTGGTGCAAGTGAAACTCGAATATGGAAGCACCCTCTGGGTATACTCTGCAAAGCATGGTCTGATGTCTACCCTAGGTACCATGGTATACCCCCACAGTCACTTGTGTAAGTCACTAAGATAAAGGAAACTAGTTTGCCAACGCGCGAACAGTCACCAGGTGGGTACAGTCGACAGTCGGGTGGACCGCAATGAGCAAGGTATCAAGCCTGAAACCTATCAAGGGTATTGAAATAAAGTGTTCTGGAAGACGACTGATGACTTGAATGGATTCAAGACCCACAAATATCGGTGGAAAATGCGATCAACAGAATCCCAAGATAAGCCCTCTATATGTGTTCCCCACTACGCTTGGTCCATCTTTGGAGGGGTTATCTCTACTACCTTTCCGCACGCGACCTCGTGTTTAGCCCCTGTGTTAGAGGGGGGTCCCGAATAAATTTCACGGTTACTGGACTTTCAAGCACTCCCTAGCTCAGACTCTTATTTTTGTTTTTGTAGCCTTCAAGAGTTTCCTCTCCAATCCTAAATCAAGGCTCTAGCTTAGACTAAATTGATGAACCCTTCAAACACAAAGTCTAATAACGTTTAATTAGGTGTTAATTTTAGTGGTTGTCTTAAGTCAAAAGGAATGAAAGTGAAACTAGTGATGTTCTTTAAGAGACGAAAGAGAAGAGCATAAGATGATACTAGAAACAAAAGTACTTCTTTCTTCACAAATAAAGATTTGCCAATTGAAACACTTTCACCAAACTTTTCGTAACTACTTTTCTCAGATCTTTGAAAATAAAAACTCAAAACAAGATTTCGCTCGACTACGAGCTACTTAATTTCCTAAGCATTCAAGTAAAGAACTTAAGAAAACTTTCTTTTTCCTTGGTAAACAAAGCAACTAACCTAAACTACTTTACCAAACAAAGTAATGAAAGTTTTTTTTTT
>SNQJ01S0034172.1:30672-47060 GCA_010110895.2 Picea sitchensis | reverse complement strand
TTAAAGCAACAGGATCAGTTTGCAACACATAAATTAAGGATTACTTATGTAAATTACACATAGACAACAACATAAACATTGAACATAAACACATGTGCACAACAATTGATAAAGGAGTTCACCCCTCTTCTGGGCTACATCTCATGGTCCAACTTCCAATGGATCATTATTATTAATTGCTCAAAAAGTGCTCAAAAACATTTCTTACAATGCTCAAATAGACAAACCGACTGCTCCAATGGCTTCCCAGCATCCGAAAACCCTTGTCTGGGCTCTTTCGGCACCTCAATCGGTCGAAAAATGAAGACGTTAGGCCTCCTAGAAGTCTCCCTCTTCAAGCTTGTTGTCTCTGGTTCTAAAATTCACACCCCCCTTTGAATGAACCTGGCTCACATGCTCTTTTAAGCCCAAAAACCCAGCAACGGGCACAACCACGCCAACGGTGAAAACCGTAGGACGGTTAAGGGTACGCCATCACTTAACCGCCTCGGCACCTGGGCATATGGCGCACATGACCATGGTGCTGGCAAATAGGTGGTTAGTTGGTTACATAATCGTGTAACCCACTCCGCGCCCCCAATGCGTGGGCATATGCAAATAGTAAAAACCACGGGCCACGTTCCAAGCCCCGCGCATATATAATGGAGTGGCATATATAATGGGAATATATATTACATATATGATATATGATTCATGTGCGGTCATTACAATGATAACACACAATTATATGTGTTGTTCAATGGAACCATGGTTCGGGGCTAAGCCACGGCCCGCCCCCTTTCCATTTAATACTATGACCAAACTTAAATACAATGTAATCCATATTCCTTACAAGGAATGAACGGCGGCAAGTTGGTTATTGGAGTTTGTGAAAACACTATGCGGAGGAGAGGTCCAGGGGTTGAACCCCGCGGCCTCCAATATTTTGTATATAGAACTCCTTAGCCAACCAGTGAGTGACACGTGGCGCCCTTGGATTGGGCCACATGTCCTCCTACTATTGGCCATCCAATGACACGTGTCAGCATCCGACTCGCCCAAAATCGACCAATCAACATCTACCACATCACCACCGTACGGTCTGTATGGCCCTGCCACGTCAGACCATACGGACTGTACAGACTGTATGGACAGGTACAGTCAGCATCAAATTTTTTGCATGTTTGGCTTGGCGAACAGATCGTGATATCTTCTCCATATGGACTCCGTTTGAGAAAGTAAATATACCACCAGAATGAGGAAGACGAGACTGACACAATGTCACCATTTTCGTCGAATTCTGAGCACTTTGAAAATTGAGCAAAATTTGATCCCCTGATCACTATCCCAGGATTCTCCACAAAAAGATACTAGTCTAACATCTGTACAAGTGGATCTAATAAACTACTAAAATCAAGGAGCCTGTTGGGAAAAACTCTAACAAGATATGAATGACAAGATTTGTTGTTGTTTGGGCACATCTTCTCCAGTACCATGTGTCCTCCAAGATATGTGTTGAAATCCAACTACCCTCTAATGATCCTTGTTTCCATCCAAATCACCAAAGCCGAGAAGGAGCAATAAATTCAAAACTTTTGACTGTAGAAGCCAGTTCGTAGCACCATTCCATTGCGCAACTGGTAGAAAATTATGTAGTGCCCACCTCGTTAAAATTGTTGTACAACTGATTCTGTAGCACATTCGGTAGCAGATTTTCTAGCGCCCTCCTATGAAATTGCTCTGCAGATTATGTGGCGCCCATTTGTAAAATTGCTCTGCAGATTCTGTTGTGCCCATTTTGTGTCTGGCTAGATGATTCTGTAGTGCCTTTGGTAGCAGATGTTAATAATGAAAGTTAGACTTCGACTGCAGAAGTTTAAGCTCAGCACCCATTAGAATGTAAAATATAATTTTGTTTTTGAATAGGTGGATCAACAAGATGGAAAAAGAAAGGGAGAAGGGAGAAAATAGCAAATCAGTAGGCTACACCAATGGGCAATGGAGTCACAAACATTCTACACATCGAACGCACTAAAGTTGCACAACAAAAAATAAGATTATATGTTGATAGGTGGAAGAATGAAGAAGGAAAACATAATATAGATTGTTCACGAAAGAGGGATCTTCTCAATTTAATGAATCAACAAATACTTGAATATAAACAATGACTAATAGGAAAAATACAGTAGATCCTCTACTTCTTAGGGATCCATAAATCATTGGCAGCCTTTGATCCTCAAATCTGCAATATATTCAAATAAGAAGATATATAAACATAATAATTACAATCTAAAATCATAACTCTCATGAGTCTCCAATAACAATAATGCTTACAATCATAAAATGCCCACAGGCTTACAAATGAACACACATGGAAAAACGACCTGCTCCTACTCTCTCTAGCCTCTCCTGGCTCATGAATCCACCTTTCCCAACAAATCTCTCCTTCCTTAAATATAAAATAACATCCAAATAAACTTAGTAGGTTGAATCTCATCTCCTCCATTGGATTCTAAGCCTTGGAGATAGGTGGCAACAATCAAAGAGACAAATATCCAACAAACTGCTAATTTTAAAGAATTTGTTGGAAGTCATTAATAAATTGTTTCCACCTCATTGCATGAGGCCTTTGATGGAGATAAATCTTAGGTGTAGGTGTCCCTTGACATCTAAATGATCCTTTAAAATCCATTCAAATCCTCCTTGACAAGTGAAAACCTCCCAAAAAGCCGAATATCCAAACCGTGATCACTACAATAAATTTCGTAGCGCAACTGTAAGACAATTAGGCACATTTGGAAGCGCCACTTCTATGTCTAATATCTCTCAAAACATAAAACATTTTGAAAAACTAAGAGAGGTTTCTGTTATTTGGTATGTGGTGAACAAAAACCTCCTCCAGGTTTCAAAAATACCTTCTCATTTGTTCATAATCCAAGTTTTAAGTTAGTCACTCAAAACTGGCAGAAGTGTCCTTGCAAAATAACTTTGCACAATTTGGTCTCTATCAAAATTTTGGTAGCGCCCTCCTGTGTATTTGCGTGCAATTTGGTAGCACCATCATAATTCACATCTAAATAACTTCAACGTTGACAGATTTGGTAGCATTCCACATGACAATGGATTTGGTAACAACCTATGGAATTCATAGTGCCATCATTACACTGCTTAACAAATTTCGTAGCATTTTAGGTAGTAAAATGGCAAACCATGCTATATAGACAATTCGGTAGCACCATGGTGCTATGGAATGTTTGTTATCTTCTGTATGATGAGAATTATCAAGAACTTTGATTTGATAGGTTAGAAGCATGTATATGCCTATAGAGGTTATTTAGTTGTTTATGGAGAGGCAAGCCTCTTCTGGATGCAAATTCTTGTGCTAACAGTGCAACTATAGAACAATGTGTGTAGATGATTCCGTAGCACCAGGCGCTATGAAATCTCAATTTTTTTCATGTGTTCTGCAACGAATCCACAAAAACACCAAAATCCTTAGTAGATGAACTATGAGCCTCTATATGCCTCTAATACATCAATATATCATATTTCCTTAAACACTTCAAGATTGCAAAAAATATTCATCAACAAAAATGGATCTTTCATACTCTCCATTTAGTTTCTCAATATGGCACTCCTCCTTGTTGCAGGAGAACTTCCCTCTATCACAACAACATCTCCTTCTTTTGCAGGATTACTCCTCTCTATTGTAGGTGAATTTATTTCTATTGCAACTTGTGCTAGAACATTTAAGTTCCTCTGGGCTAGATCATCTTTGAAGGGTTGGAATTCTTCTTTGATCTTTCTGTTTTGGGACTGAATTCTATTGTTTTTCCTATATAGAGTCTGAAGTTTCCCATGGAGGGGTAAGAATCTTCTTTCTATAAATCAAGCCGTCTTAAGGGTTTCACTATAAATTTCCATGAACTCTTACATCTTCCTCCTCTCAGTCAATATTTTCTCCTTCAAATGGGAAACTTCCTTTCTAGCATCCGTGAATTGCTTAATCAGTCTCTTTAAAGTGGGATTATTAGGGGGAGAGATGATATCTATGATTTCAATAGGATTCTCAGTAGCTTCACCCTTACCTTTGTCTTTCTTCTGAATAGAGGCTTTAGTCATGACCTCAATAGTATTCCCAACTATTTCACTTTTACCTTTATCTTTCTTTGGGACTGAAGCTTTGGGTATGACTTATGTTTCAACAAATTCCTTGTGGGTTGATGATGTAGTAAAATGCCTCCCGACTCTGGTCTTAGTTGTTGCAGCATGTGAAGGGAAATGCAATTTTCTCCCCTTATTGGTTGTGGTTTTGGTTGATGGAGCAACCTCTTCCAGTTCAGGTCCAGTATGAGGTGAAATTCTCTTTGTGGGGAGTGATGGACCTCCCTCTCTTCTTATTCATATTATTTAGGAGTTTCTTTGTCTAGGGAAGTGGGTTTTCTCCTTCTCTTATTACTTGTTTCTTTTTGGGAAACAATACTTGAAGGAAAAGGACTTTGCATCTTGGATTGATGGGTAGAGGCTATATCTAGCTATAGATTAGTAGAGACAATGAATTGTTCCCAAGAAATGTTTGTCTTCTTCAATTCTTTCATAACCAACATCCTAATCAATCTAGAGTGGAAAACACTAGTGTCCATAGCCTTGGACTTGGCTTGGACCCTATCATCCATCTTTCCCATACTTCTGAGTAGATAAGAAGGGATATTCATTAAATCCTTTCCTGTGAAATGCAACAAGAGCCTAATGTGATATTGGTATATCATGTTAAATATGCCCTCACATGTAAAATACCTCTAGATAATGTTCAACATTTTATCAAAACCCTCAACTAGGTGATTGCTAGGAACTCCCTTAGACAAATTGTCTTTCTGATAATTTGGTTTAAATAAATCCTTATAAAAGGTTGCATTGAGGGTCATACATTTAAACCACCTCTCACCGTTGTTGGGTATCTTAGTGGCTACTGCAATAATGGCCTTAGATACCTCCAAATCAATGGTTCAAAGTTTAAAGCAAACTTCCTTGCTAGTTCAGGGTGTCCCCTCTGCATGTTTTGAAAGAAAGCTAAGAAACTAACTCTTTGGAAGACATCCCCAATCATAGGCTCATTATCAAAAAGGTGCAAGTCATAAGGCTCAGTCTTGACCACATTCCCACCCTTATGAGACTTCTTATGTTGGGGTGTATCCACGGATAGAAGTAGGAGGTAAAAAACTATAATGCTATGAGATGGTAAGGAAACCAAAGAGATACAAAAGTATTTAAGTTTTGATAGGTGATCCTTAATTGTTCTTACATGGATTTCATCCAATTCACTTATGAACAATAAGAGACGGGTTTGATGGATGAAAATGAGAGAAAGGATCGTCATAGAAATTATATGTAGGGAGACTATGTTGTTCAAGTTTTAGACTATTATCAAGCCACCATACAGGGTCATCAAAGCTTTTAAAAATAAAGGAATCCTAAAATCTTCATTGAAAATACACTGTGAGATGAAAATATTGGATGATGAAGTGAAAAATAAAATCTAATGTTGGAGATAAGAGTGTAGTAGATAGAAATGGCTTTACAGGGAATTTGCAGCCCTAGAACATGGGATATGTAGTGCAGTTTAGCAGTGTTTTCTGTAGCATAGTGTGGACAACATGATCCAAGATGATAAATGGGTCATTCAAAACTCTGAAGAAAAATGACTCAGTTCTAGTGGAGGGAAATTTCGGTGTGCATATGGCTATGAAGTCTTTGGTAGAAGAAGTAAAAGGATCTGGTAGGTGGGAGAAATTGTAGTTTGCAGCACTAGGCACTACCAAAATATATGACAAAAAAAAACCTTAATGATCTTCAATCAGAGCTGGATGGATCATCAGGTACCTGGACATTGTAGCTTGATAATGGATGATATGCAACAATCCTGGAGTCTTTTTCATCTTCTTTAGTCTCCAATTCACTTCGAACAAGTATTTGGTAGCACAATCCACACCTATGTCTGGACTAGTAATTTCAGCAATGCCGAGCTAGTAGTACGATTTTAACTTTGGTAAACAGTTAGAATTTTCATAAATGACCAAATCACAATATTCCTTTTGAAGAAAAGGGTGTTGAAAACAATAAAATACATGACATCAACTCCATAATGGAGAAAAATGGTAAAGAGGAAGAATGTACTAAGATGAGCTATGAAAACACCTAGTGAGTTGGCAACGCACCTTACAAAGTTTGATTTAAATCCTAAATGGGAAAATGGACATAGTGGAGAGAATCAAGTATGTGAGTGGATAGAGTGACTTGTCAGCATTGTAGAGTCATGGGGTTGATAGTGCTAGCTGTCAAGTCAAGTGATGAGTCAAGGATATAAAACACAAAATGAACCTAAGGTATAAACCATAAGTGTTGGTCAAAATGTAAGCCAAATCCCAAGCCATTATTTGTTTCGACTAACCTGAGAAAATCATAAAGAGAAAATTAAAACAAATTTTAAAAGACTAATGGGTAAAAATTAAAACCTAAGGATAAAATTGATGCATGACAACTTCATGTGATAACATTGACTTCGTGTGAAAACGACAGTGATGGAACATATTTTCTCCAACAACAAAGACATTGACAGTGTCCTTGGTGGATGATGTATTTTGGTCTCTAGAAGTTGGATTAGTAATTCGTCATTGATGCCATCTTGGAAACTCCAGTTGGCCGCCCTTGATGTGCCAACTCCTTGCCACAAAAATATCCATGAGTAAAAGAATGCTTGGAAAATTGTAATTACAAATATATAAAAATATATGTATATATAGAACTCAACTTACACAAGTCTAGTGTAGTTCTGAATTTATATTGGGTGTTTCAATTCAATTTCTTTAAGTTCGTGGATTATAATTAATTGTTGCATCTAATTATTTGCAGATTCAATTCAACTCTGAGTGTCCTCCATTCGTATTAGGGTTCTGTGTGTCTAGAATATAATTGTAGCAATATATGTGAATAATGTAGCTGGAATATTGAATAAATTGAAAATTCGGTTACTAAACCTTATCAAACAGTGGATATTGATTCATCGAAGATGTCTTCCCAACCCTACAAGACATAAAAAAATGGTTTGGAAATTGTTAAAATAACAGTTTTTTCATGAAAGATTCGGTGAGGAGAGGGTAAATCTTGAGGAAACATGAAACAATCACAGTTGTATCTCAGGTTCTTGGATTTAATCAAAAATATGGAATCTGCATGTATATGAGATGAGAACGGGAAATTGCACCCAACAACCAAGCTGTCAAGTCAATGATTTATGAGATCTTCCTCTGCTGTTAGAAATTTTCCCGAAATAGAATCCTATGTTTATTTCCTCCACTGGAGATATTAAGCCGATGTATATAAATATTTGAAATTTTGAAACAGTTTGTGATTTGTGTTTTCTGGTAATGGTTTTCGACAATTTTGGTTTTCTTTTGTTTCAAGATATTTTAAAAATAAAGAGAGAGTGATATATGCTCCAAGAAATGATATACCAAAGCATTAATAAAATATCAACAAACATGCCAATCATAGAGACTATTAAAAAAAGCATGCCAATCACATAAACTATTAAAACAATCAACATGGATAAAGTGACAACAAACCCCACTGCACATGCATCTTTGGAAAATAATTTCCACAACAATTGTCTTGATTCCTATATTATTTAATTGTGAAACCATCTATATGTATATACTAGAAGTAATGTTTTTCCTATTTTGATACCAAAAGAAAACCCTTCATAGCGTTTTCATGGAAGTATCATATTCATACAATTAACAATGTGGTCTAGAGTAAACTTCTTATTCGACAACACATGTATTCCAATACAGGACAAACACCTTCAATAACTGCTCATACAACCAGATCAAATATCAACACATCGATATTGTGACATGGTAAAATCCTACATGGAAATATCCACGGCCCTTGCCAACGTGGCCGCTTGGAACAATTTATTAATGAAAAGGAGAAATATTACAAGGACATTTACAAGACAATTTTTTCATGATTGATTATCGACAAATGACCCTCCATGTTCTTTAAATATATATCATGAAGCAATCGGGTGTTATTCCACATATCAACATAGCCATTAAGATCAATGAGAATATGAACCGTCAGATCACTCTATGTCGGGAACATATTGTTAATCTCTAAATTCCTAACTACAAATGCATACTAATGCATATTAAAGAAACACAGTAAGAAACACTCTTTTACCTAACTATACATTAGACAAATTTGATCTTAACTAAATCCTAAGTGTCTAAATATCCTAACATCCCCCCTTAAGAACAACTTGGGATAGGATTGAAGGATTTACTTAGGTGACACAATAGGAGAAGGAAGACGACATTATTGTCTATCCCCCCTATTAGAACTAAGAGTCACCCTCAGATTTCAAGAGGATAAACCCAATACCCATCAAAAGGTTTGAAAATGTAAGTTAATGATTAAAGGTCAAATGGACGAAAGTCAACATAAGAATGTTTTAATGCAGAAATATGGGTTAACATGCATAATCAAATGAGGTTTTGATTAACTTCAGTTAGTGGTTTAAAGATAAAGGTGAATAGAAGGAAATATTAGTGAGGAAGGTGGATAAGTCTGCTATAAGCATCAGGCCTTCTAGCAACTAGGTGAAGAAAAAAACAGTCACAAGAACTTCTTGAACTAAAGTTTAAAAAACTAAAAAGCATTCATAGCAGCATTATAATCAAACATCCATTATAACAAAACCACAACATATCATAAGAATCATACAATAATGAGCATTGTAGAGTAAGAAGAAATAAGATGATGAAAAAGAGGTTGACTTCTATTTATGAAAATATCTCAGGTCTCATACATAACCAGAGAAAAACTATGTTTAGTCAAAATATTACAAAATAGGGAGCTCTTCTCAACCATTCGAACCTCAACATATCATTCATTTGATGTATTTATAATGAAAATAGTAGACAAAAACAAGATCTGTGATTTGTCCTTCCTATCCTAGCATTCTCCACAAAAATATACTAGTCTAACATATGTACAAGTGGATCTATCAAACTGCTAAAATCCAGAAGACTATTCGCAACAACTCTAATGAGATATGAATGAAAAGATTTGTTGTTGCTTGGGAGCATATTATCCAGTGCCATATGTCCTCCAAGCTGTGTGATGAACTCCAGTTGCCACATGTTGATCCTTGGTTCCTTCCAAATCATCAAATCCAAGAAGTAGAAATAACTTAAAAACTCATGACTGTAACAGCTAGTTTGTAGCACCATTCCATTGCACAACTTGTAGAAAATTTTATAGCTCCCACCTCTTTAAAATAGTTTTGAAGTCGATTTCGTAGAACATTCGGTAGCATATTTTGTAGATACCTCCTATAAAATTTCTCTGCAGATTCCGTAGAACGCATTTGTAAAATTATTATGGATATTTCGTAGCACCCATTATGTGTCTAGCTACGTGATTTTGTAGAGCCTTTGGTAGCGCAACTACATAACAGCATATGTAAATGATTTTATATTGCCAGGCACTACAGAATCTTTGTTTTTTTCTGTGTTCTTCAACGAATCCTCAAAAACACAAATATCCTTAGTAGATGAGCTATGATCCTGTAGATTCCTCCAATAGCTGAAAATATCATATTTCCTTGAACACTTCAAGCTTCAAAAAATAATCATCACCAAAAATGGATCTGTCATAATCTCCATTTACTTTCTCAATATGGCATTCCTCCTTCTTGCAGGATAACTTCCCTCTGTCAACACAACATCTCTTTCTTTTGCAAGGGCACTCCTCTCTACTGTAGGGGCATTTATTTTTATTGCAACTTGTGCTAGAACAATTAAGCTCATCTGGGCTAGATCATATTTGAAGGATGCAATTCTTCTTTGAGATTTTTGTTTTGGGATTGAATGCCCCTATTATTCCTATATGGAGTCTGAAGTTTCATGTGGAGGAGTAAGAATATTCTTGTTGTAACCAAGCCAACTGAAGAGTTTCACTATAAATTTCCATGAGCTCTTTCATCTTCCTCTTCTCAGTCAGTGTTTCCTTCAAATGGGAAACTTCCTTTCTAACATCCATGACTTTCCTAATTAGTCTCTTGAAAGTGGGATTATTAGGGGGGGAGTCGATATCTATGATTTCAATAGGATTCCCAGTAGCTTCACCCTTATCTTTCTCTTTCTTCTGAACAGAGGCTTTAGTCATGACCTCAATATGCTTCCCAATTGTTTAACTTTTATCTTTAGCTTTATTTGGGATTGAAGCCTTGGGTATGACTTAAGTTTCAAATGATTCCTTGTGGGATGATGATCTAGTAAAATGCCTCCTGACTCTAGTCTTAGCTGCTGCAGTAGGTGAATGGAAATGCAATTTTCGCCCCTTCTTGGTTGTTGTTTTGGTTGATGAAGGAACATCTTCTAGTTCAGGTGTAGGATGAGGTGAAAAGACTCTTTGCGGGGAGTTATGGAACTCCTTCTCTTCTTATTTAACTTCTTTAGGAGTTTCTTTGTCTAGGGCAATAGGTTTTCTCTTTCTCTTATTACTTGTTTCTGCTTGGGCAACACTACTAGTAGAAAAAGGATTCTACATCTTGGATTAATGGGTAGAGGCTATATCTCGCTGCAGATTAGCAAAGACAATGAATTTTTCCCAAGAAAGGTTTATCTTCTTCAATTATTCAATAACCAACATCCTAATCAACCCAGAGTGGAAAGCACTAGTGTCCACAGCCTTGGACTTGGCTTGGACCCTATCAACCATCTTTCCCATACTTTTGAGCAGATAATAAGGGATATTCATTACATCCTTACCTGTGAAATGCAACAAGATCCTAATGTGATATTGGTATATCATGTTAAATATGCCCTCAGATGTAAAATACCTCTGGATAATATTCAACATTTTAACCAAACCCTAAATCAGGTGGCTCCTAGGAACTCCCTTAGAAAAATTGTCTTTTTGATGGTCTGGTTTGAGAAAATCCTTAGAAAAAGTTGTATTAAGGGTCATAGATTTAAACCACTTCTCAATAGTTTTGGGTATCTCAATGGTTGCTGCAATAGTAGCCTTAGATACCCCCAACTGAAGGGTTCCTACCTTGGTCTTAGTGCCATAAACATTTAGAGAAAACTGTCTTTCTACTTCAGAGTGTCCCCTTTGCATGTTTTTTTAGAAAGATAAGCAACCAACTATTTGGAATACCTCCGTGATCATAGGCTCAACATAAAAAAGGTGCATGTCAGAAGGCTCAGTCCTAACCACATTCCCACCCTTATTATACTTCTTTTGTTGGGGTCTATCCATGGATAGAAGAAGGAGGTCAAAAACTATAATTGTATGAGATGGTAAGGAAATGAAACTGATACAAAAGTATTTAACTTTTGATAGGTGATCCTTAATTCTTCTTACAAGGATTTCATCCAATTCACTTCTGAACAATAATAGTGTGGTTTCATGGTTGAAAATAAGAGAAAGGATCCTCAGAGAAATGATATGTAGGGACACTGCGTTGTTCAAGTTTTAGACTGTTATCAATCCACTATATAGGTTCATCAAAGCTTTTAAAAATAAAGGACTCCTAAACTATTCACTGCAAACAGACTGTGAGATGAAAATACTGGATGACACAGTAAAAAAAAAATCTAATGTTGGAGTTGTGAGCATACTAGATAGTAATGTTTTGAAAATGAATTTGCAGCACAGGAACAGGATATCCGTAGCACAGTTTAGCAGTGGTTTCTATAGCGTAGTGTGGACAACATGATCCAAGATGATAAATGGGTCATTAAAAAAACTGAAGCAATTTGACTTAGTTCCATTGGAGGGAAATGTTAGTGTCCATATGGATATGAAGTTTGTGGCAAAAGAACTAAAAGGATTGGGTAGGTGGGAGAGACTGTAGTTTGCAGCACGAGGAGCTACCAAAAGATAAGACAAAAAACACCTTAATGATCTTCAATCAGAGTTGTATGGCTCATGAGGTACTTGGACATTATAGCTTGATAATGGATGATATGCAACAATCCTGGATTCATTTTCATCCTCTTTAGTCTCTAATTCACTTCGAACAATTCATTCTATAGCACAATCTGCAACTTTGTGTAGACTAGTAGTTTCAACATCATCGAGCTAGGATTATGATTTCAAAATTGGTAAACAGTTAGAATTTTCATAAATGACCAAATCACAATATTCCTTTTGAATACAAGGGTGTTGAAAACAATAAAAGACATGACATCAGCTATATAATGTAAAATGACGGTAAAAAGGCAGATTGTACCAAGATGCGCTACAAAAACACTAAGTGAGTTGGCAACGCACTTACAAAGTTTGATTTGACTCCTAAATGGTAA
The DNA here is from genome assembly GCA_010110895.2 of Picea sitchensis. NCBI lineage: Eukaryota > Viridiplantae > Streptophyta > Pinopsida > Pinales > Pinaceae > Picea > Picea sitchensis. Next base: position 34,704 of record SNQJ01S0034172.1, on the reverse strand, counting down.
AAGGGACAGAGTGGAGAGGATCAAGTATTTGAATGGATAGAGTGACTTGTTAGGTTTGTAAAGTCACGGGGTTGATAGTAATAGTTGTCAATTCAAGTGATGAGTCAAGGATATAATACACAAAATGAACATAGGGTATAAACCATATGTGTGGGTCAAAATGTAAGCCAAATCCCAGGCCTTTATTTGCTTAGACTAACCTGAGAAAACCATAAAGATAAAATTAAAAAACAAATTAAAATACCAATGGGTATAAATTAAAACCTAAGGAGAAAATTGACGCATGACAACTTCATGTGATAACATTGGCTCCACAAGGGATGCCGTGCTCCATGTGAGCTGCCAAGAAAAAGAAACTTCAATTTCTTATCCTAGGGATATTGGGTCATTTATTCAAACTGAAATAAAAAGAAAAAGAGATATTTACAATGAATGGAAATCCAATCATGGATTAAGAAAAATACTTCTTCAGAAAGTTCCCATTGACAGGGCCACAAGAAACTTCAGAATCCTTCAAGTTCTTCAATTTATAAGTGTTATTTGAAAATGCCTCAGAAATATTGAAAGGACCAATCCACAAGACTTCCAATTTACCATGTTTTCCTTTGTCTTGCTTGGATGCATCCCATTTGAGCACTAGATATCCCAGCTGCAAATATTCTTTGTTTACCTTCTTGTGAAAGCCTTGTTTGATCTTCTGTTGATGGTCCTTTTATTTTTCAAGTAGTTTCTCCCTAGTATGTTGTAATTGTACCAACTGTTGTATCCTCATGACCATATCATCAGGTTCTCCTTGGTAGTCCTGGAGGAATTTTTCCATAGGCAACGCAAGCTGATTAGGAAAGATATCTTCAACCCCATATACAAGCTAAAAATGGGAAACAACAAGTGACCTCGTTGTTGTAACTCTATCAACCCATAAGGAAAATTTCAGCTTTGAATCCCATGCTTTATTATTGTCTTCTAACAATTTCTTGATGATCTTGATGAGGCTCTTGTTAGAATATTCTATCAAACCATTCCCTTGGGATTAATAAGGAGTAGAACAGACTAATGTGATCCCATACTGTTCAATAAACTTGATCAATGGTTCATCTTTAAAAGAGGCAACATTGTGAGTAACAATCTTTCTTGGACAAACAAATATTGACATGATTTCCTCAAGAAAGATAATGATTACCTTATGGGAGGCACTCCTTGTAGGAATGGCTTCTATCCACTTGGTGAAGTAATTAGTGGAATTCAAAATCCACCTATGCTAACCACTTGAAGTTGGATGGATTTGCCCAATGAAGTCAAGACCCTATTGTTGAAATGGTCCAGAGACCACCATAGGCTTCAAAGGAAAACATTTGAGATTTTTCTTTCTAGAAAACTTTTGGCATTTTACACGAGCTCTAATTTTTGCAAAAACATCAGTAAAAAGGCTAGACTAGAAATACCCATCTCTGAGGATCTTATAGGTTGTGGTTCTCCAAAAACGATGACCCCCACATAAGTTGCCATGAAAGTCAGTCATGGCCTTTTCGGCCTCTTGTGGATCTAAACATCTCAAAAGAACTCCTAGAGGATCTTTCCAATAAAATACATGATCAATGAGACAATATCTAATTTCTTTAATATTCAAATATTTCACCTTGTTCTTTTCCAAACCATCAGGAGGATGCAACTTCTGCAGAAAATATATGATGTCTTTATACCAAGTGCATTCTGCCAATTTGGGGTTGATATGATAGTTTTTTTTCAACAACATCAACTTGCTAATTTTCTAAATTTATGCTCATGAAATTAACCCCTAATGCCTTGCAATTTGATTCAGCCAGCAACCTATCTAAACCTTGGCCTTTCACTAGTTTAGTTGGCTTCATTTCAAGGTCATATTCCATAATTTTAGAAATCCATTTTCTCCTCTTCCCATCTATGTCAGGTTGGATAAGTATCTCTTTCATAAAGGCTGAGGGAACATAGGGAATAATATTTGAATGCAAAATGTATACTTTGAAAGCCTTGATGGATTTGACCAAGGCATAAACATTCTTTTCCATGATATAATATCTTACTTATGCATCCCTCAATGCTTTGTTGAAATAGAAAATAGGCTGCTCTAACCCCTCTATATTTTTCTAAAGAAAGAGAAAATCCATTGTGTCAAATGAGGCAAAGGAAAATATAAAAAATTCCTTAGAATAGTCAGGGCTGATGAGCACAGGTGCTTCATTCAAAGCCTTTTTTATCTGGTGAAAAGAATCCCTAGCCTTAATGATCCATTTCACCTCATTTCATTTCCTAAGCATGGATGTAATGTGCTTAACTAATTCATCAAAGTTAGAGATGAAGCTTCTCATAAAATTGATTTTCCCCAAGAAAGACTGAACTTCTTTCTTGGACCTAGGGAGAGATAAATTCTACATGGAATCTACTCTACTTGGATCAATTCTTACCCCTTCTATTGATACAATGTGTCCCAATAACTTACCCTCCACAACAAACACAGACTTCTTGGGATTGAGAGAGAGACCAAACTTTCTACACTTCAGGAAGACCATTTTCAAATGATGATAATTCTCTTTATCATATTTTGAGAACATTGTAATGTCATCTAGATAGATGACTACAAGTTTTTCCTTCTCCCAATAAAGGAAATGCCCATTTCTCACTAAAAGGTTTCTCCTGCATTCATCAATCCAAAGGGAATTTTATCATACATGAATGTGCACCAAGGAGTAGTGAGGGATGTCTTCTCTCTATCTTCAGGAAAGACAAAGATCTGATTGTAGCCATAGAAGCCATCAATCATAGACATCCTGTATGAACCAGTCACTTTCTACAAAATATGCTCCATATTTGGCAAGGGATAATTATCTTTCTTGGAGCTTCTATTCAAATTCCTAAAATCAACTCATAGTTTTAGTTCCCCATTCTTCTTCCTCATAGAGACCAAGTTAGTCAACAATTCAGAGTACCTCAAAGGAATGATGATATTGGCATCCAACAACTTCTTCACTTGTTTTTCCATAATAGGAAGCAACATAGGATTTATCTGTCTGATTTTTTTCTTAAAAGGATTGGTCTCTTATTTCAAAGGGATCTTATTTTCAATGATGTTTGTGTGATATGTTTGCAAATATTCATATTTCTAGGAAAGAACATCAAAAAAATCATTAAAATATTAACATACTGTTAAGAACCAAATATCAATATAGCATAGAAAATATTCAGAAAAAGTACTCAACGCCTTGAAAAAGAGAGAATTTCAGATAATAAGCCTCTTCGAGGGTGAAACCTCCTTTTACCCCACTTAAATGTTCAAGTACAAGATGATTCAAAATGAAAATGTTTCCTTGGTATATATAGGAGACTAGAAGGTATAATTACAACTAATGGCCTAAAGCCGACATAAATAAAATAACATTACTAATCTAATATGCCCCAATTAAGGGGTAATGAGCCAATATTAGGGCTTAACATGCCCCTCCACTTGAGACAAGTGGTGTCCACAACGCTTGAGTAACTCTAGATGCTTCTGTACAAAAGACTCATCTTCCCAAGTGGAATCTTTAGCTGGTAGTTTCCTCCATTTAATGAGATACTCTGAAATGGATCTATTCCACAGTTGGTGAATTCTTGTGTCAGTGATGGCTTTAGGCTCCAATATGATTTTTCCTTCCTCGTTGAGTTTTGGCAATATAGTTTGAACTGGGATCTTGTCGCCTATAACCTTCTTTAAGCATGAAACATGGAAAACTGGGTGTACTCGTGAAGATGCAGGCAACTCCAATTTGTATTCCATAGTACCAATCTTCTGCAACACCTTATAAGGGCCATAGTACTTTCGTGATAATTTATTATCCTTCTTGGCTTGCTTGAGGGACATATGTTTGTATGGTTTTAGTCTTAAAAATACCCAATCCCCTACTTCAAAACTTCTTTCACTACGATGTTGATTTGCTTGTTGTTTCATGCGATTTTGTGCCATGGTCAGGTTGTCCTTTAAGATTTGGAGAACTTGTTGTTGATTCTCGATGTGATCTT
>SNQJ01S0034172.1:12567-25704 GCA_010110895.2 Picea sitchensis | reverse complement strand
GACAATTTGATATACTTGGGATCCTCCTATGTACCTAAATTGCATTCAGTCACCTATACATTTTCAATTGAACCTTTAACCTTCACAGCAACATCATTTATGTCAAACAATCTCTCCAAGGGGACTAGTCCTTTTGGAATATGGTTACTGGGAAATTGAACAATATGATGGTCATCAATTTTATTCCGAAAAATATGAGCATGAGGGATTTTTTCATAATCATGATCTTAATCAATATGTAAGAAAAAAAAATCATCCACAGTTTCAAGAAATATTTTTATCTCAAGATCATCCTCAAAGACCTTCCAATGTTTTACATTGTCAGGTATAGAGGGTCTATACTTCACTTCCACATCATAGTTGAGTTTAGGGGGAAAATGAATTCTAAAATTACTTGCAAAAACAACCAAGGAATCAGCCATAGTGTTTTCTTCTCTTGGAATAAATGACATATTAAAAGCTAATAATAAACTATCAAAATATCCTGGACTTCATTTCTATAAATCCTTAACCTAAGGTGTTTATCTTGATAAGAATTTTTTACATGATGTACAATTAGTTCAACATCTCCAAATACAACTAAATTTTCAATCTTCATGTCTTTAGCATCCCTCAAACCCAAAACAATAGCCTCATATTATGCCACATTGTTTCTAGCTTCAAATTCAAGATTGTAGGGAAAATGTGTGACCTCTTGGTTAGGAGAAACAAAGAATACCCCAACACCAACACTTTCCTTATAAGAGGCTCCATCAAACAACATCTTCCAAACAAAGGTATTAAGGGGAGAAATATCATAAGGGGAAATGGTTTGCTTTCTGTTTTCAATAGGTGATTGAGGAGTATGAGTGAGATGAAAATTATTGGATTCTAAATCAATGTAAACTGCAAAAATAGGTTGGTTGGTAGGACTGGCTTCATCATTGATGAAGTAAGATAATTGTTCTTCCCTATATATTCTTCTATTTTCTCCCCCAAATACAGGAATGGTATCATATGAAAGGTCCATTTGCAAAGTTCCCCCTAGTCTTTTGATCCAAAATCTTGACAAGAGCATTCCAAACTTAGGGGGGACATTAGCCACCACAATATCCATGACCACACTCTCCATTGGAAATTGGAACAAGGTAACAACCTGGTCTTTGACTAACTCAAGACACTTCGCTTTCCTAGAATCAAATGAATATGGGTCATGATAAGTTTTTGCAATTTACATCCGAAGCTCATCCATGAGAATTTTAGGCATCATATTATGAGATGCACCTAAATCCATCAAGAAGTTGTGCAATACTTTATCATGAATGTTTAAAGATGTTTAAAAAGGAGGGGAAGAGTCATCTCTGTCTTCTACCAAAGGTCCCAATATGATAATTGTTTTTTCATCTTGAAGGTTGACTGAATCTGTAGAATTATATGAAGGCTAGGGATGCATCATTTTGGAAATATACCTTTTGATTTCCTCATTCTTAATCAGATCCAAAAAAGGTACAATGATTTTGATTTTTTGAATCTCATTTTCAAATCTAAAGGAGGATGGAGATTTCAAAATATCTTTAATTTATGGGGTAGGACTCTTAACTAATGTCTGATGCATTTGTTCATCTTTTCCTTTATTTCTTGATGGCACATTATTAGTAGGCATTTATGTTTTAGTGGGTTGATCAGAAGTATTAGGTTTTCCCTCTTTCTTTTTTGACCTTAGATTGTTCTTATTTGGATTGACATTGGTGTTTTCACCTTTACTCAATTCATTCAATTGGTTATTCATGAGAGACTCTTCATATGCAGATTGGGTTAAATGGGGAGATGGAGAGGTGTCACCAAGATAATGGATTTATGGACTAGTTTCTTGATCCTCTCCTTACTCATGAACAATAAGGTTATTTTATAGAGGGTCTTGGTCTTTTTTATCATCCCTATCCCTATTTACTTGATCTCTTTGGAGGACCTGAGGGGAATTATTTTGTCATCACAAATTTCCTCTATTATCAACATTTTGTGTGTTCCTATAAGTCTATTTCCCTTCAAGTTTTAACTTCTCCATTTCAGAAGAAAGTGATTTTACCAATTTTGTTAGTTCATCAACTTGAGGGTGGGAAACAAAGGAATCATAGGTTGAATCTTAAACCATACCTTTTATGTTGTCTCTATCAAAGTTTTCCCTAAGTTTTTCAGCTGCCAATATATTAGATTCTACTTCCAAGGTTGCATCTTTCATATGATTTAAAGAGGTAGATCTTCTTTCTCTCAACAGGCAGAAAAATTCAAGGTCAAAAGAACTGGCATAGGTAATCTTGGAAAAGGTTTCTGTAGGATTTATTTCAGTGGAAATATTGTTGTACATTTTATTAAATCTTTTTGAGAAGTCTGAAAAAGATTCCCCCTCTTTCATCTTAAGTGACCCAAATTCTGTCATGTAATAAAGGAAATCCTTTTTATCTCCCTAATGACTCAAAAAGGAATCATCCAAAGCTTCAATTACAAAAATAGATCCAGGAGTCAAACCCCTAAACCAGTTCCTAGCCTCACCATCAAGGCTCTGCACAAATACTCTCATCCATACATCTTCAATTTCAATGTTAAGATTGTCTGCATAACTATGAAAGGCCGCAAGATGTTCTTCTACAGTTATGTCTTCATCCGCTGTAAACTTGGGCATGTACTGAAGGTATTCTCCAACTGTGAGAGAATTCATAGGATGAGATAAAATAAGACAGAAATATATATAATCCACTATGGCATCCATCCTATTTCTAGGAAGGTTAGAACCTACCATTGGATTGAGAGCTCTAGGAGAACAAGGGGGAGATGGAGTTTTGATAGGTAGAACTGCAACTTGGATTTTAGGAGAAAGAGGGAGCTTCGATGGAGAGGTTTCAACTTTGAGAGAAAGAGGTTGAGTGTTCGAGGACGATGGTATAGGTTCCAAGGGAAAAGAGATTTCCTCCTCTTTAGTCACATATATTTTGATAGGAGGAGGAGTAGGAAGAACCAAGGTAGGAAAATATTCTAACCTCTCAAGTGTAAACCAACTTACAATATCACGGGAGAAAAGGGTTTCAAAACTTTATTATTTCAATTTTTGGTTAAAAGAAGAGTATTCAATAGGAAAAATTTCAAAATCCAAACTTCTATAAACTTTGTAGGGTAGAAGGGGAGGTGGATATAACTACTAGAGTTTGTCGTGAAATCATGCAAATTACGGAAAAGAACTGATACGACATCTGAAAATCCTTCTTGACGAGTATTTTTTTTCTTGATAATATTCTGAAATTGACCGGGTGTTGCTAGGGTAGATGTTCATTGATTAGACCTCAGCTTCAGGTGTTGCTAGAGGTAGATGTTCATTAGACCTCATGTGTTTTCCTTTGGGAGCCACAACTGAAACATTGGAGTCTCTAGGTGCAAGCTCCAATATTCAATGTATTATTTTTTTATGCACCTTCATAATCAACAATGCTTTGTCGTTCAACCCCAAGGAAATTTCTTCAATTCGTTCCTCGACAATGACACCAAGAATGTTAGCAAGAGGATAGTCCCAGTACCCATCAAAAGGTTTGTAAATGTAAGTTAATGATTAAAGGTCAAATAGACAAAACTCAACATAAGAATGTTCTAACACAGAAATCTGGGATACAGTGCATAAGAAAATGAGGTTTCGATTAAATTCAGTCAATGGTTTAAAGGTAAATTTGATTAGAAGGAATATTTATTGAGGATGGTGGATAAGTCTACTATGAGCATGAAGCCTTCTAGTAGGTAGGTGAAGAAAAACTCAGTCACAAGAAGTTCTTGAACTAAAGTTTAAAACACTAAAAACAATTCATCGTAGAATTATAATCAAACATCCATTATAACACAACCACAACATCTCATAAGGATCAACCACTAATGAGCATTGCAGAGGAAGAAGAAACAAGATAATGAAAAAGAGGTCAAATTCTATTAATGAAAATATCTCAGGTCTCATACATAACCAGAGAACAACACAGTTTAGTCAAAATATTACAAAATAGGGAGCTTTGCTCCACCATTTGAACCTCGACATATCATTCATATGATGTATTTATAACCAAAACAATTGACAACAAAAAGAGGTGTGGACTGTCCTTCCTATCCTAGGATTCTCCACAAAAAGATACTAGTCTAACCTATGTACAAGTGGCTCTAATAAACTGCTAAAATCAAGGAGCATGATGGAAACAACTCTAACAAGATATGAATGATAAGATTTGTTGTTTCTTGGGAGCATCTTCTCCAGTTCAATGTGTCCTCCAAGTTGTGTGTTGAACTCCAACTACCACCTGTTGATCCTTGGTTCCTTCCAAATCATCAAAGCCAAGAAGGAGCAATAAATTCAAAACTGTTGACTGAAACAGACATCTCGTAGCACCATTATGTAGCACAACTGGTAGAAAATTTTGTAGCACCCACCTCTTTAAAATTGTTATGCATTCGATTTTGTATCACATTCAGTAGAAGATTTCGTAGCACCCTCCTATAAATTTTCTCTGCAGATTCCATAGCACCCATTTGTAAAACTAATCTGCATATTTTATATCGCCCATTTTGTGTCTAGCTAGGTGATTTCATAGTGCCTTTGGTAGCGCAACTATAGAACAATGTGTCTATATGATTTTGTATCACCAAGTTCTATGAAATCTGTTTATTTTTCCTATGTTCTATAACGAATCCTCAAAAACAAAAAAATCCTTAGTAGATGAACTATGATCCTGTATATGCCTCGAGTAGTAGAAAATATCATATTTCCTTGAACACTTCAAGCTTGGAAAAATTAATCACCAAAAATGGATCTGTCATACTCTCCATTTACTTTCTCAATTTGGCACTCCTTGTTGTAAGAGAAATTCCCTCTGTCACAACAACATCTCTTTATTTTGCAGGGGCACTCTTTTCTACTACAGGGGCATTTCTTTCTATTTCATATTGTGCTAGAACATTTAAGTTCCTTTGGCCTAGACCATCTTTGAAGGGATAGAATTCTTCTTGGAGATTTTTGTTTTCCGACTGAATGCTCTTGTTTTTCCTATACAGAGTCTGAATTTTCTTGTGGAGGGGTAAGAATATTCTTGTTGTAAACCTATCCAGCTTAAGGGTTTCACTATACATGGCCATGAGCTCTTTCATCTTCCTCCTCTCAGTTGTCTAATTAGTCTCTTGAAAGTTACTTTCTAGCATCCCTGAGTTGTCTAATTAGTCTCTTGAAAGTGGGATTATTAGGGGGACAGATGATATCTATGATTTCAATAGTCTTATCAGTATATTCACCCTTACCTTTGTCTTTCTTCTAAACAAAGTCTTTAGTCAGACCTTAAAAGGCTTCCCAAATGTTTCACTTTTACCTTTAGATTTCTTTGGGACTGAAGCCTTGGGTAAGAATTATGTTTCAACGGCTTCCTTGTGGGATGATGATCTAGTAAAATTCCTCCTAACTATAGTATTATCTCTTGCAACAGGTGAAGGGAAATGAAATTTTCTCTCCTTCTTCGTTGTGGTGTTGGTTGATGAAAGAAATTCTTCCAGTTCAGGTGTCAGATGAGGTGAAAATTCTCTTTCTACGGAGTGATGGACCTCCCTCTCTTCTTATTCAAATTCTTTAGGATTTTATTTGTCTAGGGCTGTAGGTTTTCTCTTTCTCTTCTTACTTGTTTCTCCTTGGGAAACACTACTAGTAGGTAAAGGACTCTACCTCTTGGATTGAGGAGTAGAGAATATATCTAGTTGCAGGTTAGCATAGACAATGATTTGTTCCCAAGAAAGGTTTATCTTCTTCAATTCTTCCATAAACAACATCTAATCAACCCAAAGTGGAAACCACTAGTTTCCACAGCCTTGGACTTGGCTTGGACCCTATCAGCCATTTTTCCCATACTTATGAGCAGATAATAATGGATATTCATTAAATCCTTTCCTGTGAAATGAAGCAATAGCCTAATGTGATATTGGTATATCATGTTAAATATTCCATCAAGTGTAAAATACCTCTAGATAATCCTCAACAATTTATAAAAACCCCCAACCACGTAGCTCCTAGGCCCTCCCTTAGACAATTTTTCTTTCTGATAGTCTTGTTTGAGGAAATCCTTAGAAAATGATGAATTAAGGGTCATAGAATTAAACCACCTCTCACCAATGTTGGGTATCTCAGTGGTTTCTACAATAGCGACCTCAGAGACCTCCAAATCAAGGGTTCCTACCTTGGTCTTAGTTCCATCAAATTTTAAAGAAAAATGCCTTGCTACTTCAGGGTGTTCCCTCTGCTTGTTTTGAATGAAATCTAAGCAACCAATCCTTTGGAAAAAATCCTTGATCATAGGCTCAACATAAAAAATGTGCATGTCAGAAGGATCAGTCCTAACCACATTCTCACGTTTATGAGACTTATTCTTTTGGGGGTGTGTCCATGGATAGAAGAAAGTGGTCAAAAACTGTAATGTTATGAGATGGTAAGGAAACCAAACAAATACAAAAGTCTTTAAGTTTTGATAGGGGATCCTCAATTGTTCTTACAAGGATTTCCTACAATTCACTTATGAACAATAAGTGACTGGTTTGATGGCTGAAAAAGAGAGAAAGGATCCTCATAGAAATGATATGTAGGGATACTACGATGTTCAAGTTTTAGACTGTTATCAAGCCACCATACAGGGTCATCAAAGCTTTTAAAAGGAAAGGAATCCTAAACTCTTCACTGGAAACAAACAGTGAGAAAAAAATATTGGATGACACAGTTAAAAAGGAAAGATAATATGATATCTGTGAGCGTAGAAGATAGCAATGGTTTGACAGGGAATTTGCAACGTTGGAATAAGGGACATGTAGTGTAGGTTAGCAGTGGTTTCTGTAGCACAGTGTAGACAACATCAACTAAAATGATAAATGGGTCATTCAAGACTATGAAGAAAATTGACTGAGTACCAATGGAGAGAAATGTTAGTGTGCATATGGCTATGAAGTCTATGGAAGAATAAGTAAAAGGATATGGTAGGTGGGATAAACTGTAGTTTGCAGTGTGAGGTGCTACCAAAATATAAGACAAAATACTTATGTATATCAAAGGAAGAGTATATTGCAGTAGCAATATGTTGTACACAGATTCTATGGATGAATCAAACTCTGGCAGATATACAGGTTGATTATGATGATCCCATTCCAATATATTGTGATAATACAAGCACCATTAGTATCTCAAAGAACCTGGTTATGCACTCCAAGAAAAATCACATTCCAATCAAGTGTCACTTTCTACGGGAACAAGTTACAGAGAAAAACATTAGAGTTGAATATTTGGGAACAAAAGAAAATGTGGCAGACATCTTTACAAAACTGCTTCCATGGGAAGCTCTTGAGTATCTACACCAGAGACTCAGAGTAATTTATACTCCAAAATTAATTCTTTTGAATGGTTATCTTATATGTATTAGATCTACATGAGGAAGCACCATAAAGAGGACAATTCAGGTTGGGAGATCAGTTTCAAGAAGATTTGAGTCAGGGGGAGTATCCCCATAGACAGTTCAGTTAGGGGGAGTAGCCGCAGATGGAAAGATACATTTTCCATTAATGATAAAGGGTGATGCAGGAGCATCGCCAACACATCAAGCGAACCACCGCGGAAGCGGAAGACAGCTGGACAAGCTAGCACAATTTTTGAAACACCTTGAAGTTGTTGCGCAAATCTTAAATGAGACATTAAGATGACGCGCACTTGTATATTGTAATGGACCTTGAGCCTTTAAGCTCTCGTCCTTAGTAAGTAGACGACATTTAAGATAGTTAATGTAAAGTAGATAGAATTTAATTCTAGACTAGACAGTTGTAGAGCGCAAGGGGGAAATAGGATATAGACACCCTCATTGTGCATTGTAAGTAGTTGAATTCTGGAGCATTAGAGAAAGAGCATGCAAAGAGTTGTGTAAGAACACCCATGTACAAACATTTGAATTAATAGAAGAGTTCTGATTCAAATTCATGGTTTTGTGTCTGTTCTCTGTGTATTGATGCTTAATGGTGTGCTCATGAATGTTTGCTTCCTATTATACATTTGCTTTTGTAAGTTGTGTATATGATTTCATGTTTGAGTTGAAGTCTGAAAGGGTGAAGGAATGATTTTCAATTGTTTCTCTATTTGAGCCAGAGAATTCCTGCAAGGAATGCAGTTGAAGTGTCTGCAAGGAGTGCGTTGACAGAGGGTTCAGATAGAGATAGATTTTTTTCTCATTCATCTCAAAGGTGCAGTTGGGCACAGGAGCCGTGCAAGGAGTGCGCAGGCTAAAGTGAAGCTTCAGGGTTGTGAACCTAAGTGAGTTGTTGAGAGACTGCTGCTACAGATGTGCATAGAGTCGAAGAACTTCAACACTTAGACGTGGTCGAAGGTTTGCCACAAGGAGTGCATGCAAGAATTTCCTGGAGGACTTGAAAGTCGTGGGAAAAGCTTAGGAGGGATAGGCCTTTGAATTCGTGGAAGGAAAGCGCAAAGAAGTTGTGCCCTGAAGGTTGGCAAGAAGCATCGCAAGTTTGCACGCAGAAGGAACAAGTTGGTGAAGGAACACTTAGTTCATTTCGCAGATTTCATCAGAGAAAACGGACGAATGAAATTCTCTTAGGAGGATTCACGATAATCCGTGGGTTGTCAGATCTTGGAGAGGTGCACAGAAGATACGGCGATGTATTCCCAAAGGGTTCGAAGCTCAGGAGGGGTAAAGCAGTTAATCCGAGCCATGAGGGCTGTTGGATCTATACGTATATCATGTATCGGGGTTTCGTGAGTCAAAGCTCAAAATTATTGCAACAGGAATCGCGATATCCCGCTAGTCGAAGGACAGTGTGTGGGGCCACAGGAGTTGGTTGAGGACAGGAGGCATCATGGCCTAATTTTCCATGGTTTTTCCAAAAATGAGATTCACTGTTTTAAAAATCATTCGCCCAAATTCTATAGGATAAAATTATTTTACCTTAAAAATCGCCAAAATTTTATAAAAACTATATAAAATCCTTATAATTTTAAATATTTTTAAAACAATATCACCAAACATTTATAGTTGGCATATGAAGGATTAGTAAGATTCACCCAGGTTTCTACATTTTAAAACAAATTTCCATCCTTAAAATCATCCCTGGGTGGCATGAGTCATCGGGGTTTCGCGGCGAGAAGGCCCAAACATTGGACATCAGGATTCACGATTCTACGAAGTCCAAAGTCTCGATGAGGTGACGGGACCGTTGAAAATTAAAATTCGCGACCTCATTGGATTTTCGGCATATCGGGACTCAGGAGTCAGAGAACCGAGTTGCTCGACACCACGAGTGTCAAGAACCCGATAGAGAAAGTTCCGACAGGGTAAAGGAAAGGGTCAACATTGACTATATCGACATTCGGGGCTTCAAGAGTGCAGCGCTCGACCATTGAAATCGAAAAGTCGCGAGTTTCGATTCCCCGATAAGTAAAGAGAGGGGAATCGCGCAAAGAGATCTGTGGGTGCAGATTTCCCGATAGGGAAATAGAAGGACCAGTTAGTGTTCTCCAGGCTAGAGGAAGAGAAGATCCTATGAGCGGACATGCCTGCGGATGCGACTGCGTCAGTTTGGTATCAGAGCAAAGAAAGATTCTTTGCTTTCTGTAGCAGAGAAGAGGAGAATTCACCATGCCGCCGAGAAGAGATAGGCAGTCACCCAATCCAGAGGATAGGGAAGTGCAGAGAAGGAGAGGCAGACATATGGCAGATCCAGCCATAGAAAGAAAAATGCGTGATCTCCGAGCAAGACTCGAAGATATGGAGACATTGCAAAGATGCACAGCCAGTGCAGGGGATCTCAGTGATTCCGAAAGCGAGATTGAGGTTGAACGAGAAGAGGAAGTTGCAGCCGAAGATGCATCAAACAAGATTTTGATCAAAGCTATTGCCAGGATGGGTGCAAGAGTGAAGACGAAAATTCCAGTTTACGAGGGAAACTTGGATGCAGAGGAGCTTCTAGATTGGATTAGAGCTCTGGATACATACTTCGACTATGAAGATGTCGAAGAGGACAATAAAGTCAAGCATGTTGTCACACACTTGAAAGGACATGCAACATTGTGGTGGGATGAACTACAAGCTGACAGATGCTGCAAGGGAAAGCAAAATATCAAGAGCTGGGACAGGGTGATCGCGAAGATGAAGGCAAAATTCATCCCCAGGGACTATCAAATTACTTTGTTCATTGTTTCAGATCGAGATACGAAATTCATAGGGCATTTTTGGAGGACCTTATGGAAAAAGATGGGAACTAATTTTTTGTTTAGTTCAGCTTATCATCCTCAGACGGATGGACAGACGGAAGTGGCCAACAAAAGTCTAGGAGACTTGCTGAGAAGCTTGGTGACAGAGCACCACAGCCAATGGGACCATATATTACCACAAGTAGAATTTATGTATAACAACTTAGTGAATCAGAGCACAGGAAAGATTCCATTTCAGGTTTTCTATGGGATGCAGCCGAGAGGAATTTCTGAACTGAGGGATTTAGAACAGACAGCTACTAGGAGCATTAGTGTAGAAGATTTCACTGAGGCGATGAAATAACTTCACAGCCAGGTGAAGAAGYGACTACTGGATTTGAGTCAAGAATATAAATGCAGAGCAGATCAGCATAAGAGACAACTTTAGTTTGAGGTTGGTGATCTGGTTCTAGCACATTTGAGGAAAGAAAGGTTCCCAAGGGGAATGTACAATAAATTGAAGATGAAGAAAATCAGAGCATGTAAGGTCTTGAGGAAATTTGGGGCAAATGCTTACGAGATTGAATTACCCAATGGGATCGGAATATCTTCGATATTCAATATCTCGGATTTGTACCCATATAGAGCTGAGGAAATAGAAGCTGGAATTGAGCAACCAATGATCCAGTGGACGACACAGATGCCAGTTGTAGAGAAGTCGTAGATGGAGTTCATACTGGACAAGAAAGTAAGCAAGAGGACCAGGCGAAAGCAATACTTTGAGTATCTAGTCAAGTTGAAGAATCATCCAGTTGAGGATGCCAGCTGGGAGACCGAAGCGGAGATACAAAGGCATGGACAGACCGTGCAGGAGCTCATGGACAGGAGCCCATGAATGTTTTCAAGCGAGGGAGTATGATGCAGGAGCATCACCAACACATCAAGTGAGCCAGCGCGGAAGCGAAAGACAATTGGACAAGCCAACACAATTTTTGAAACACCTTGAAGTTGTTGCACAAATCTTAAATGAGCCATTAAAATGAGGCGCGCTTGTATATTGTAATGGACCTTGATCCTTTAAGCTCTTGTCCATAGTAAGTAGAAGACATTTAAGATAGTTAATGTAAAGTAGATAGAATTTAATTCTAGACTAGAAAATTGTAGAGCGCAAGGGGGAAACAGGATATAGACACCCTCATTGTGCATTGTAAGTAGTTGAATTCTGGAGCATTGGATCAAGAGCATGCAGAGAGATTTGTAAGAACACCCATGTACAAACATTTGAATTAATAGAAGAGTTATGATTCAAATTCATGGTTTTGTGTATGTTCTCTGTGTATTGATGCTTAATGGTGTGCTCATGAATGTTTGCTTCCTGTTATACATTTTCTTTTGTAAGCTGTGTATATGATTTCATGTTTGAGTTGAAGTATGAAAGGGTGAAGGAATGAGTTTCAATTTTTTCTCTATTTGAGCCAAAGAATTCCTGCAAGGAGTGCAGTTAAAGTGTCCACAAGGAGTGCGTTGACAGAGGGTTCAGATAGAGATAACTTTTGTTCTCATTCATCTCAAAGGTGCAATTGGGCACAGGAGCCATGCAAGGAGTGCGCAGGCTAAAGTGAAGCTTCAGGGTTGCGAACCTAAGTGAATTGTTGAGAGACTGTTGTTGCAGATGTGCACAGAGTCGAAGAACTTCACCATTTAGACGTGGTCGAAGGTTTTCCGCAAGGAGTGCATGCAAGAATTTCCTGGAGGACTTGAAAGTCATGGGAAAAGCTCGGGAGGGATAGGCCTTTGAATTCGTAGAAGGACAACGCAAAGAAGTTGTCCCTAAAGGTTGGCAAGAAGCATCGCAAGTTTTCACGTAGAAGGAACAAGTTGGTGAAGGAACACTTAGTTCATTTCGCAGATTTCATCAGAGAGAATGGACAGACGAAATTCTCCGAGGAGGATTCGCGATAATCCGTGGGTCGTCAGATCTTGGAGAGGTGCAGGGAAGATACGATGATGTATTCCCAAAGGGTTCGAATCTCAGGAGGGGCAGAGAAGTTGATCCGAGCCACAAGGGCCATTGGATCTATACGTATATCGTGTATCGAGGTTTCGTGAGTAGAAGTTCCAAATTATTGCAATAGGAATCATGATATTTCTATACGCGATATCTCGATAGTCGAAGGACAGTGTGTGGGTCCATAGGAGTTGGTGGAGGACAGGTGGCATGAGTCATCAGGGTTTTGCGGCGAGAAGGCCTGAACATTGGAAATCAGGATTCGCGATTCCGCGAAGTCCAAAGTCTCGATGAGGTGACAAAACCGTTGAAAAGTCAAAGCCGCGACCTCATCATAGTTTCGGCATATCGGGACTCGGGAGTCGGAGAACCGAGTTGCTCGACATCGTGAGTGTCGAGAACCCAATAGAGAAAGTTCCGACAGGGTAAAGGAAAGGGTCAGCGTTGACTGTATCGGCATTCAAGGCTTCAAGAGTGCAGCGCTTGACCATTGGACTTGCAAAGTCGCGAGTTTTGATTCCCTGATAAGTAAAGAGAGGGGGATCGCGTGAAGAGATTTATAGGTGCAGATTTCCTGATAGGGAAATAGAAGGACCAGTTAGTGTTCTCTGGGGCAGAGGAAGAGAAGATCATGTGAGCGGACGTGCTTGCGGGTGTGACTGCGTCAATGGGGGAGAGATTTATTAGATGCAGGCTTAGAGAAAGATTACAGAGGCATGGTTTTAAGGGAGTGATGGTCATAAGGGGATCATGAGTGATATGACTTTAGTGTTACATCTGAGTGTTTATATAAATGACAAAGGGGGAGATTGTTGATTATTTCGGTTGGTTGTAATTGATGTCAACCCTTGAAAAAAGTTCGATAACAAATATCGACAGCACAAAGGTTTAGGTAATGGACCCAAGTTTT
>SNQJ01S0034171.1:156544-222835 GCA_010110895.2 Picea sitchensis | reverse complement strand
TTTATTATTTTTCTTTGGGTCCCTCTTGTTTCTTATCGAGAGGCCTTTTATTGCCTTCTTGGGGATCCCTGGGCGAGGCATCTCTAGGTTCTATTTTCTATGGCTTTTATCTTTTACCAGCTGCTTTTACTCCCTGGGCTTTTAGCCCCTTCTTCCCACAAGATAAAGTGTAACCCCACAAATAGGTCATCCTAACGTCCGAACCAGGGGAGTGGGATAGATGGATAGGAGACAAGATGTAAAATGATAATATGGTGGGAGCGGACGATGGCTCTTCAAAATCCCCTCTGGTGGCTAACCAAAACCTATGGATACAAGCTTGCTAGGGCACCCTGTTAATCCCCCCAACCATGGTCAAGTGGGCTAGTGTAAGATCCAAGTAGTTGTCAGAAATGTAAGGAACCTTATGCATATATCTGAAAGTTACAATGATCAAACATGACACATACCATGATACCTGTACCAATTACCTCATGGAGCAAGAGTCTTCTCTGATGCAAGTCCAAGCCGAAGGTGATGGATGCTATTGTTGCTGACAGGATAGGTCTAATGAAGGGGAAGAAGGATGGGCCCTCCAGGGCCATGCTCAGGTCAATCATGCTCTTGGTACTCCATGTCTAGGACCTATAGGCCTTGAGACATGATCTCCTAGTTATCCCTAAAAATCGGGGATAAAAATCACCACAAGGAACACAAAGAACACAAGATGTATGTACAATTTTCTTTTAATTACGGACTACAATCCTTGGGTTATCAACAACAACTGAATAGAGTACAACTCTACAAGAGCACCATCTCTATAATGCAAGACTCAACTTACACCCTCAACACCAACTGTGATGAGGCAACAATCCTCAACAGATATCAATCTGTCAACAGGTATGTGACCTGTTGGTAGTGCAGCACGCGTATGTATGCACCCTACTAGTGGTACAGCTCGTGTATGTACATAGATAGTATGTAATACACCCTGTGTATCACTTCTGAGAAACTAGGGTTTTATTTTCATCACACTCTCAGATCTTCTGCAGCCTTCATTCACATTCTCTTTTTTCTCTCACTGTCCTCCTTTACATTTATTTTCATCACACTCTTAGATCTTCTGCAGCCTTTATTGTTTAAATAATCCTCCTTGACTTTGTCACTTGTCTTTACCATTTAAATAATAATTTCTTCTTTTCAATCACTTTGACTTCTTTGACCTTTTGGGGCTTCAAGCCTACATATGAGGGTCCTTCATCTTCGTAGGGCCATAACTCTCAAACCATGAGGAGTTATGTGGCATTCCACATACCACTGAAAATGGCATGACAAGCATTATCCATCTAGGATAGTTTCACTGACAAATTCATTGATCTTCAACTCATTATTTCACATAGAATCATAACCATACTTCAAGGATAACTCAATCGCAAAGCGTCTTCCCGGGAGGGCTTTCACCATAAGGGGACCACTTTGGAGTTCATCCATTTGTACACCTTATCAACCATGATAGGCAATAATGATTCATCTTTACATCTATCCAACAATGCATCATATACCAATGAAACCACATCGATACATATTCATCTATCATCATGTATCAATGACAACTCATTGATCTAATACATACATCAAACCTTTGGCATCAATCAATTCCTTGACATCGATCCATCAATCATCCCTTGACATCAATCAATCACTTGAAATCAATCCTTTCACATCAATTAATTAAACCTTTGGCATCAATGATAACATGATCCAATGGTTAGTACCCTTACCTCTATGAGAGGCAATGCTTTCAAGGTTTCGGGTTTTGTTACCCTGCCCATACGATGGAACTGACTTACGACTGTTTGCATGTGCATAGTTTATATCGTGGTTGCTTAGTTGCTTGACATAGGTACCACATAGGTTACTTGCAGGGGTTATTTTGCAGGTACCCTGGGTCAGATAAGGGTCAGACAAAACACAACCCGTATGGAGGATTACCTCTCTAGGGGGATCCGACCGACTAGTTGTTAAGCCCATGAGGGCCCTTATAACTAGTTTTGATACCTCTGATATTTAGCAGGGAGTCTCAGGTCCCTTTTGGGTAAGGCATACCTACTTTAGGGAGGGAGGCCCATTTCAGCCACTTTATGGCCTTTTGTTTATTTTTTTTGGTGTTCTCCTTGATTATTAGTTGGCCTTAGGATTTTGTATCGTGCCAGGAGTTTTCATTATCAAGGATAGTAGAGTCCCTTTGGCTCTCTCATTTAAAACTACCTCCCCCATGAAATTTGTTCATTTCATGGGGATGAATCCATTTTTGTTTCATAATGGTGTGCAGAATCATGATACTCAGCTAATACCTTGGGCCTCTAATCATTTTTCTCATGGTATGGAAAACAAGTCTTTGCACTTGGCATACTCTGCCTCATCTCCTTATGTGAATCCTAGTTTTGGGTCTAGGGGCATGCTACCTCCTTATTCTCCCTTGTCATTTGGTGGGAGTTATATCCCTCAAACAATTCTTATGGTAGGAGGTTTTAATATTCCTTCATATGAATACACTTTTCCAGGAGTAAGTTCTCAAATGGGCAGTCATTCTACTTATTACACTTCGTCCACGTATCCTTTTTTTGCTATGTCGGTTCCTATGAATTATTTTCCCATGGTGGACCTATGTATGTCCTCTGGTGTTCCATCCAGAGAGATTCATTCTTATAGTATGGGAAACCCCCTTCATGAAGTTCATTTTTCTAGGGGCAACATATATCCTCACATGAGTAACCATTTTCATGTTGATTTCTCTTTGCAAGCGGCTTCCTTAGTGTCGATGCCTTTAAACCCCTTTATGAATCAGTATGGAGGAGGATATAATTTTGTCAGACGGGGCCATGGTGTGTAACAGAACCCTTCTTGGCCTACAATTTCTCAAAACCATTATTTCCCAGAACCTTGGTCTCAAATACCACAACCAACCACTGCCACCAGTCCAGTCACTGCAAGTCATACTAGCATTACATCACCAACCTCTTCTAGTCATGTTGGGGATTCATCACCAGCCTCTGCTAGTCATGTTGGGGATTCATCATCAACCTCTGCTAGTCACATTGAAGATTCATCACAAACTTCTGCAAGTCATGTTGGAGATTTGCTAATAGCCTCTACAAGTCATGTTGGATATTTGCTACTAGCCTCTGCAAGTCATGTTGGGGGAATTCATACAATTGAGAAGCCTAGATGTGTAAGACATAATCCCAAGTTTCTTTGTAGTATTTGTGGAGGATATCACCTTACTTGTTTGTGCCCTGCTACTATTGTGGTACCAAAAGCATGGTCCTTACCAGAGGGACCTTCGGGTTCTGAGTTGTCTTGGCTTCCCAAACTTCTTTGGTTGATACAACAGTCATTCCGATGCAATATTCGGCTGACACCCCTCTTCCTTTAGGGGTTGATGCATCCCTTGACCTTGTTGTCTCATATCCTATTCAACCAAGAATTGTGTCGATGCAATCTTTGACTGACACCACTCCTATTTTGGGGGGTGATGCATATCTTGACCTTGTTGTCTAGTATCATATTCAACCAATGGTTGAAGAAGTGGTCATGCC
The DNA here is from genome assembly GCA_010110895.2 of Picea sitchensis. Classification (NCBI taxonomy): domain Eukaryota; kingdom Viridiplantae; phylum Streptophyta; class Pinopsida; order Pinales; family Pinaceae; genus Picea; species Picea sitchensis. Next base: position 219,257 of record SNQJ01S0034171.1, on the reverse strand, counting down.
AATGGAATCTTCGATCGATCCCACTCTTCTTTTGGAGAGTGACAAGCCTAAAGAAGTGGTCACGCCGATGCAATTTTTGGTCGATCCTACTCTTCTAGTTCTAGTTTTATACCTTCTATATCATGTCTTTAGTATTTCTAGTATTGTACCTTCTGAAAAAGAGAGAGTTTTACTCTCCCTGAGTACTCTCTCTCCAAGTCTTGGAGAGGTCCCTTTTGACTGAGATGGTATTGTGGGGTATCCAATTCCTCCTCCTATGCCTTTTCAAGTAAGAGACGTTATCTAATATATCATGGAGAAGGTAACCTCTGCTAGAACTTTATCCTCCTTGACTTGGAGAGCTTTGGGTTTTCCAAATCTTGTGTCAGCTATTCGTAAGCTACTGACCTTTCATAGAAATCCTGCAAGGGATCCTTGGCCTCCCCCATGAAATGTCGCCTAGAATCCCCCCTATGAATCAGATTTAATCTCTTTTCTGACTCGTCTAAAAAGAAAAAATATTTCCAAGTTAATTTGTCTCTTTCACACTTGTTAATTGGATTTGAAAGGTCATGAGTTTGATTCAAGCTATTTTCCAACTCGTTTCAAAAAGCGAAAAATATTGCGGAGTGAACTTGTCTCTTTCACACTTGTAAATTGGATCTGAAAGGACATCTATTCGGTGCACGTTTATCCCTTTTTCAAACCAAGTAGACTGAGATTATGAAAAAGGACATATTTGGTGTTAAGTTGTAATTGCATCTCATGCCATTGCTTGTAGTATTGAGCTTATTTTCATTTCTCACTTTCGCGTTATAAGCCTTTCACCTCAGCAGTTTGCATCATCAACCAAGAAGAGGCTTGTTTATATTATTTGCAGCTTGACACCCTATTCCTAGGAGGAAACATTCCCCTGAGTGTCTATCTCCCACATGCACCTCCTTCCATTGAGCATAGGTATGTTCCACTACTAGAACTAGTTTTTCTTACTTGAGACACTTGTTTCCTCCTCTGTATCATAGCATTCATTTGACTATTAAAAAACAAAAAAAGATGGGCGGGAAGGGAATATTATCTTATATTGGCAGCAGTCGTGTCGCCTTTGAAAAAAGTACACAATTTTGGAGTTTACTTGTCATCAAAATTTTTGGTTTAGCATGACCTTAGGAAGTTGAGATCATTACAAAGAGTTTACTCCCTCGACTAGTTACTCTTTCAGTGCATATGGAGAGTTTTATTGATGCCTCTTGCATCTCAAAGTTTCATCATTTAGTCTACGCTGCCAGAGTCTTCCATATGTCTCATGCTCTTGTTCAAAAGATGTCTACCAAGATGTGTTGGCCATTCCTCAGAACTCTTGAATTTGCATGTCAGCCATACCCTCATTGTGTCTCAAAATCACATGAAGTTTTAGTCCTATTGCGCACCCTGGTCCTACTTTCCTCATTGGTAGGTAACCTTGAACCCAGCAGTCAACATTTCATCATTGTTCGCTGACTCGGTGGTTTACCTTGTGTTCGACGACAAGACATCTATTCACACATTGGGATTCATGCAATGTCTTGGATTCCATTAGCCATATTGGTGGTTTCCTCGCCTTTGTCAATAGTTTTCCTTATTGTCTGTTATTCAGACGGTCTTTTTCATGTACCGCTTGCATCTGGCACACGCAAAAGACGCACAGGGTTGTTGGTTTGTGAACATGTTCTTTGTCTGATTTCTTCCAAATCATCAAGCTCTTGCTTTGTAACTCGTGTTGAATGATGAGAGATTCCTTAATTCTCTCCTTTCAGCGAGTCTTCTTCCATCGACTTCAGCTCATCTATTCTGGAGACACGACCTAGAGTCCTATGAGTACCTGGAGGCTTGCAGTCATCAGTGGCAGGTTCTCTCACCATCGACAGTTGTGAATACATCAATGTCTCATGATCAATGAATTGTTAAAGTGTTTGACCCCGACACCTTTATTCACACTTGTAAGAATGTACTCGGTGCCTTGATACCTACTTTCATTATTGGTAGGCTATCTCATGTTTGTTAACGATATACCTTAATGATCAGTAATCAAACGAAGTCTCATTATGTTTGACCTCAACTCCTTTATTCACATGATGTAGACTTGTAGCTTTGGTGGATTATGTAGAAGACTTGAAGACATCAGTTTATAGTCGCAGCTTTCCTGAGTTGTTACTACCTTTTATCAGGCCAGTACCTATGTGACTTCAGTGATCATGGGAGATCAGATTGCACCCCATTGAATACATATATCTTCAAATTTATTTTGAGACTGGTTTTATTGGGACTTGTTCGTGACTATGAAAACCTTTGGCATGTAGCCACCTTTGTATTGCCTATTCATGGCCATGGATAGGTGTTTGGTATATTTTCACATGGATCTAGAGTGTAATTCAAATTGGTATCCATGTATGCAAATTTAGTACAGATTGTAATGAGCAACTAGTTCTTCCAGCTAGGTCCCCATTACTCCACTTATGGGTCTTATAATGTATTTCGGCCATCGTAGATACTCCTCTGACCTCACACATTAGGGGGCATATGTTATAGCAAGATTTGCCTGAACCTATGCAAACTTGCACAGAGGGCCTTTTTTCATTTCCCTATGTAGACTTGAAGTCCCTTATTGCAATTCCCAGAGCTTAAAACATTATTTTTCCACATATACATGCCCTACCTATAGTACAACATGTGTATATGCAGGCTGCACCACTACAACCCGCGTACATAGAGATTTGTGCCCAAAATTAAAAAATGGTGTCGGGTTTCCATGTCACATCACGAGATCCATGATCTTTGACCTTCCATATACGGGAAACATTCCGATTCGACCCTTCAATTCTACTTGAAGGATACAAATAGGCCAAATCTGAGCTATGGAAAAGACAAGAAAAATTCAAGTTTGAGAGAAAAGTTACTATGGAGAAATTATTCACTTCATATTGATTCTTCATCCCTTTGTCCTTTTAAATATGAACACATTGTTCAGCCCCCAATATCTTCCCTACTTGATTTAGAAACTCATTGTCTCTCTTATATAAGTTTTCCTTTGGTGGAGGATTGAAGTGGTGGAGGCCCAGCTGGAAGGAACTTAGTTTCTCAGTTCTGAATCGTGTCAACGTGAAATTTTGTAATTCATTCACTTCTATTGATTACATTTTAATAGAAATACTTTTTTCTCCTCCAATTAATATCTTGTAAATATTTGAATTGTTATTCCATGGGCGTATTTGTTATGAATGTTGATGGATTATGTTATTGAATGTCCTAACATTATATATTATCACCATATGCTTGCATTTATTGGTTGTTGAGGACAAGTTGCAGGTGTATTTCTTTGAGTCAAATGATCAACGATGGACTTCATCAAACTTCTGGACGAGGTAGGTCATTTATCTTGTCTTGCTAGAATATTTGTTTATATAACATACCTGAGATTAGAGTTGATTTCTGCAGTCATTTCCGTCTGTTGTGGTTTACCCCAGCCATAAAGATATTTTCCTCGTAACGGTTTCATCCATAGAACCTGAGTACAACATGTTTTTGTTGCAATATACTTTGCTTCTATTGTAGACAAGGACACTAATGATTGTTTCTTTCTTAACCATGATACCAAGAACTCACCAAAGTAGAAAGATACTCCACTTGTACTTTTTCTATCATCAATGCTACCTTCCCAATCAACATCTATGTAGGAAAAACAATATAAATCATTCCCTTTTGGATACCATCATCCAAACTCTTTTGTACCTTTTAGATATCTGAATATCCTATTCACTGCCATAACATGTGATTCCTTTGGTGCTACTTGAAACCTTGCAGCCTATCCAACTACCTACATCACATCTGGTGTAGAAGATGTCACATAGAGTAAGTTGCCAATCATTGATCTGTATAGTCTTTGGTCTGCATCTTTAGAATCATCATCCTTATTTAAATTTCAAATAGTCTACATAGGAGTATTGACTTGTTTGCAATCTTCCATTCCAAACATTTTTAGAATTTCTTTAATGTACTTGGTCTGAGATATGAAGATACCTTTGTTTCTATGACATATCTGTAGTCCCAAAAAGAAATACAATTCTCCAAGTAATGAAATATCGAACTCATTCTACATGTCTTTTGCAAATTTCTTACTCATCCTGTCATCATCACTTCCAAAAATAATATCATCAATATAAAATTCAATTAATAGGATACTATATTGATTTACCTTTATGTAGAAATTATTGTCTGCATTTCCTTTTCTGAACCCTTGTTGTTGTAAGTATTTGTCCAGTCTTGAATACCATGCTCTGGGGGCTTGTTTGAGACCATATAGTGCCTTCTTCAACCTACAAACATAGTTTTCCTTTCCTGACAGTTGAAATCCTTATGGATTATCAATGTATACTTCTTCTTCTAATTCTCCATTTAGGAAGGCTGACTATACATTCATCTGATACACTTTGATATTTTTGGAACATGCATAATCTAGAATCAACCTGATTGCTTCCATTATGGCAACTGGGGCAAAGGTCTCTTCAAAATATATACCTTCAACCCAAGTGTATCTACATACCAATATTTCTTTGTTCCTGGTAACCTATCCATCCTCGTTCAATTTGTTTTTGAAGACCCACTTTGTACCGATCGCATTCTTGTTCTTCAGCCTTGGAACCGGTTCCCAAGTGTCATTATTCTTTATCTGATCTAACTCTTCATCCATAGATTTGATCCAGTATTCATCCTTTTTGGCTTCTTCAAAATTGCTTGACTCAATTGTGGATAACAGTGCTAGGTGTTGTTGTTCTGGTGAACGTATTCTTCTTCTAGTTTCAACTTCTGCATCTTTATTTCCAATTATCTGTTTTGGAGGATGATTTTTTGCACTCATCTACTTGGTGTTACACATTATCTTGGTCACCCTGGTGATGTTTCTACAGAATGTGTTCAGGCTTCCAAAAGAAAATTTCTTCATGAGAAAAGTGATTAGCTCCCTCTTCTACAAAAATTGTTTTTAGAAGGCTGTCGCAGGCCAGCCATAAGGTACAATGAAGAAATTCCTGATTTCCGCAGGCTGTCATGAAACTAGCTTGCGCGTTTCCGCAGGCTGCACTATAGCCAGGGTGCAGCGGCGTTGGAAGACTGAGAAAAGTTTGAAGTTCACGAAAGTTCTATAATGGATCTTCTAGAATATGAGGTGGTATGTGTATGGTTGGGATCCTACTCGCTTCTCTGATTTGGTGGGATCATCCTAATCTCTTTAACCATCTCTCTTTCTCCTATATAATGATGGATTTCTCATGGAAATGGTTAAGCAAGAGAAATCAAGATCAAGCAAGGAATTAATGAAGGAATAGGTTGAGAATTGTGTGAGGGATTCTATCTCAATTGATGCTTGAGGTCTTCATCTATCCATCAAGTTATTGTGGATCCTCTTCATGCAAGTTTGGATTAAGTGTGTGTGTTGGAGCAAAAGGCCACCGAAATGGAACCTTGCAACATCAAGGTTGTTTGGTTGTATCTTCCACTTTTGCTTAATATAATACAGTGGAATGTTTCTTTCCCATAAAATCATTCTCATTTTATTACATGACTCCTTGATCACATGTGTAAGTTTTCATTGAATATACTATTGCTGCTTTCACTTTGGTTGGTTTGTGTTTCATTGCAGATCCAATATCACAAGAGCACCGAAGCGAAGCAGGTACAAAAAAGATATAAGGAAGTGATATTCAAAGGTATGTCATTTATCTCTTGTTTGATAGTAAACTCAATGATTAAAGCTTAGGGAAAGCATCATGTCATGTCTTCTTTTGTTCTAGATCCAGGTGGATCTAGGGAGATTAGTTTATGTCCACATTCACCAATTTATCCTATAACAAAATTGGCAACTCCACTGGGGATAAGAATTGTTTTGGTTTCTTTATCTCCATTTTCCTTTACCCTACTTCTTTTCATTTTGATCCAACCTCTGATTTTGTGGGGGATCCATCTAGACTATCTAGATTTGAAAGTTCATTTAGACTCTTTGTCCTTTTTCCAATTTTTCTTGGTTTATAGAGATAGTCGCACTGCATCCCATATACATCCTGTGATGTTCTTAGATCGCCACACCCTACCTATTTAGACCAATGCGGAATCTCTGCACCCTACCCATATCTAGACTGCGGAAACATCAAATCGTCGCACTATACCTTACTGCTGGGTTGCGACGTTTCTTGTAGAATTTTTGGATTAGGTATTTTTGTCTTCTAACTCCAAGTTTTGCTTTGATCACCTGGGAAGAACTTTTTGTGCCAGCATTTGATTGTTTTCTGAGTGTAAGACTTGTTGTTGATTGGATTTTAGGGATTGAAATCCCTTCTTCATCATTTTACAAGTTTTACTTTCTTGCTTTGCATTAGATTGGGGGCATCTTTGCATTTGAAGTAGCGAAATTACATGATTTTTGGCATTTTTGGGTCTTGAAGTAGCAAAATCATGTATTGGTGTACGGTCTCTTTTGCTCATTTCTTGAGAATCTTGATATTGATGAGTTTAATAAAATTTTGGGACATTGTGTATATGGGAATGATAAACGCTTTCTCCTTTTCGTAATATATCTTTCATCGAAGTGAAATATTTGCATTCTCATTTATTTTCATTGTTTAGAGTCGGTCAAAACATCATTTAGTCCATGCCATTTTCCTCTTGAGTAACAACAACCTTAAAAATAAAGCACTTATAAAAATTGTTTAGACATTATTGTATTTTCTGGTAGCAAACCTACATTAGATTAGTTGTAGGGCTTTGGAATAGGTGTGAAAGATAACTTTCCAAAGCTGCAAATAAACATTATATCTTGTGATAGGGAGAGTTCAAATCCACTCGCTACATTTTTTCCTAGGAGGCCCTTCTTACACAAGGGTCAAACCTGAGGTCGCATTAAGACTAGCAGAGTTACTCACCCTGCTTTGTTGGTCTTGGTGTAGAGATTACACGTATTATTGGGGGTCACTTGAGAGTATACTCACGTTTATGTGTGGGAGCTTCTCGATTTGATTTCGAGCTTAAATACCCTACCTTTGCGCATGGATCAAAATGTCGACTATTTCCCTGGGCATCATTGGAGTAATTGGTAACCTTATTGGCCTATCTCTTTAGGTTCTTTGCATGAGGTGACCATGGAGGGGCAAGTCTCCACAGTACCTGGAATCGACATTGGCCAAACTCACTCGGGCTCCTTGGAGGGTATACCCACGTTTATGTGTGGGAGATTGCACCAAGGTGTAAGTCTATTAAGTAGGTCGTCAATGTAAATTCTCCACCCGCTCTATTTCAGCCCCTTCTTACATTGTTCCCACGATGTTGGATTTCATCACCAACTAGTGCGTTCATTATAAGAGGGTTTTGTTTGCTTGTTTTCTTACTAGATTTTTAGCATGTGATGTTTGTTTTGCCTAGTGGACTCTAGGTTGGATCTTTATTTAATGGCATCATTTCCCAGAATGACCCATGAGGGAACCCCTTTTCCAGGGGAACCTTTTGTGTTTCCTTCTAATGTAAACATTGGTCCTCCTCACATGGCTACTTTGAGCCTTCCAGGTCTCACAATTGGATTACTGGTATGGTTTTTTTCCACTCAGGTAATCTAGAATGCAGCTAGTGATTAGGTTGTAAACACTTCCCCCCAAGAACATCAACCTCATGTTGATCCTTCACCTTCTTCACCTTCTTCAATTGCAAGGTATTTTTCCATTTCATCTTCTTCGCCGAGTGAAAGCTCTGAAGCTAGTAACCCGGTGGATAAGAAGAAGAAGAAAAGGAAGAATAAGAAGAAGAAAAATAAAAAAGGGTCCAAACTTCCAACCATTGCCAGACATGTTGGAAAACAACATTACTGATAATCGTGTTGGGAGCGTTGATGATACCAAGATCACCCAAACAACCCGTAAGCTAAAGTACCCTTGTAGGCTTTGTAAGGGTAGCCATATTCTTAAGGATTGCCCAGGTTTATCCAAGGTTATAGAAGCATGGTCTACACACCCTCGCCAACCCATGTCGTCAGCCTATGAACAACATGTCAATGACCTCCCATCAACTAGTCATGATACAGTTGGGAAAAATAAAAGTAGAGTCAAGTTCTCGTGTATGTTATGCAAAGGGAGTCATCTAACTCACCTTTTCCCTCGTATGGAAGAAGCCTAGAAACTCCTGGAAGAAATGACTGTTTCACAGCCTCAACTTCCAGCTGCTTATCACAAGCTTACTCTTGACCCACCTATAGTTGATGGAATGTTAAATCCGGTCCCTTTGTCGGTCAATCTGGTTGATCATGTAGTAAATATGGTCACTTACTTAGTTGATCCTATTGACAAAGTGGTCAATTTGATCCCATATTCGGTCGATCCCACTCTCTCGTTAAAGAGTGCAACCCAAGTGGTTGATTTGTTTCCACCCATCAACCCCATTCTCCCCTTGGATAATGCAACCCAAGTGGTCAATCCGATCTCATCATCGAACGATCTTACTCTCCCGGTAGAGAGTAAACCTGATACTGCCTACGTTTCTCTCATTGATACAGAATCTATTGTGCTAGGTGTTAGCAACATTTCTTGTCTTCGGCATCGGGATACACGGGTCTGCAGGTTGCTCGAGGAGTGCCCAAGCACAGCATACAGAAGAAGTCCTTTTCGGACTTAAAATCAAGCGAGCGGGCATCTCGTTCTTCAACGGAAGGAATTCAGCAACAAAGAAGAACAACGATTGACGGGCAATTGCAGATTAACCAAGTCTCACCAAGCATAGTGCTTAAAGTTTTAAGGAATTCGACAGACGGAATCCTTTGGGAGGCACTTGTGAAGTTGCAAGGGCCGTTGATCGCAAGTGGTTCAAGTGCAGTGCTTTTTCTCGAGCTCGGGGTTCGTGAGTTTGGAGGACGGGCCATGTCTTTTGGTGGCGCGAGATTGCGAATTCCGAGAAGTATCTGGAGGAATTCAATCGACACTGACCATCGCGTCTCAGGACTTCACGAAGGGAGGATTCCAAAGTCTGATACTCCGCTCGCGAGGTCACGAGTAGCGAGAGGTGCTAGCACATGGACCCCAGCCAACGGTCACATAAGGAGAGCACCAGCTAGAAAGGGGGCCCCACCCATATCATCATCCCGGGAAGTGGGAGTTGAAGAAAAGGAGCCAAGAGTCTCCGACTCGCGAATCGTGAAATGAAATGTACTTTTAAAGGTGGGCCCACAATATCGGGGAACAATTTCAGCTGTTCATCTACATGGGACACTTGGTGCGCGCAATTAGGCCCCTCGCCTTTTCGCCTATCGCAACTTCAAAACACAAGAAGCAGCTCCACCTTTCTGCACACGCCTTTCTGGCCATTAATGTCTCAGCTACTCCCCCTGCAGGAGCCATGCGCAGTTAAGGAAACGTCTGGTGAAGGGTTTCCACCCGAAGATTGATTGAAGAGACGCAACGCCTTGGAGGGCAAGCACGCCTCTGTTGGGCAAATCTGCCCAAGTATATGTATTCAGTTTTTGGTATTTTTGAAGGTATCGATGGTAGAACGAAGCTCCTGCTTGTAAAGTTTTAACACATCATAGTTCTCTGGTTATGCATCTATATGTAAGAATTCTTTCTTAATGACAGACAGCCTTCTCATTCCATCTGGTTTTCGTCTTATGCTAAGAGAGTTCATGTTCGACTGATTCGCACGAATTTTGGCAATTATGTTATGATAAGGGATTTATTGTGGCATTATTGTTTTCTCTGGTTTTCTGTGTCTGAATGTAGGAAGATATTTCATTTAAATGTATTCTTCCATAGTCTGTTAGGAACCCGACGTTACAGCAGACCTTTGCAGTTTTCCTATACAAGTCTTCCCCCTACTCGCCCTTACTACAACTCACTGTCTGGAGTTACTTAAGACCTCACTTGTCCATGCATACCTGGCCTAGTTTCAGAGTTAGAACCACATTATTTCAAGTTAACCTCCATTTGATCACCTCCATTAAACAATCCGTGACATTAAACTGATGGGTGTCGGGCTCTGCTCCTGCAAGCAATCCAGGAGTGACTTCCGACGCTAACATTTCTGGCACCGTTGCCGGGGACAAAGTTGAAGATTTTCCTTGGGCAGAACGACAACGATCAGCTGATTCTAAAGGTGCATCAGATATCAGAACTATTGAGATTGCTATTGTGCACCTGGTGACTCCACTGTAACGACTCCACTGGGGAGAACCTGCTCTATACGCGGTCTCATTCATAACTGCCTCTAGCTACACCTGAATCTGATCCAGAAGAGGTGCTCAGGAAAGGAAAAGCCCCTAAAGAAGGATTCTCCATCGCCGAACCAGGTAATCCGCCCTATTCTTTCATAAGAACTCCATTTTCTCCTCCTCAGATTCTTGACCGGCCTGTTTCTGCAGTTTCCTGTTTCATTAATTTCGGGAGTGTTCCTGTTGAATTTTCCCCTCCTGGTCTGGTACCGGAGGGACGAGACCTTGTCACTCCCCTCTCCCATGAAACTGTACCTTGGCGTTGGGCCGGGACCACTGAATATCTTCCCACTCCTATCTTTACTACTCCTGTGCAGAAAGAAGCACCTTCTAAGTTGAGCTCGTTAGCCTTCTCCTTAGATCCCCTTTTGTTTCCCACTCCACTCTAAAACTCATTCCCAGTAGCCCCTTCGCAAACTCCTTCTCCTCCGAGTTCTCCTCCACCTAATATCCCTATGGTTGGTGCTAATCCCCCTTTGAATAGAATGGATGCCATAGTTGCGGCCAGATACGCCCCCTTAATCCTACCTCATCCTATGAATCCTCTCCCTGTTGGAGATTACTTGAAGTATATGCCCAAGTTCACTGGGGAAGGAGACATAACTTCCGAAGAGCACCTGGCTGCTTTTTACAGTTATGCAGACAACCTGAACNGAGTCTTCGTCCAGAGCCTGGATGGCGAGGTGAGTAAATGGTTTAGAGGATTGGCCCCCGGATCTATTGCTGGTATCGAAGGCCTGGATAATGCTTTCCTGAGGCAGTGGGGTGACAGGAAAGATTTCATGTATTACATGATGGAGTTCGGGTCTTTGAAGAAGATGGATGGAGAGTCTGTCTCTGACTTCTCCAAAAGATTCAATAATATGTATAACAAAATCCCTGCCGAGATAAAGCCTTCGGAAGCCTCAGCTAAGATTTCTTATGCTAGTGATTTTGGCCCAAATTTATGTCTGTTGCTGAGAGAAGGAACAGCCACCACCTTGGATCAAATGAAAGACGCAGCCATAGAAGTGGAATCCAATGTATTAGAAGCTAACAGAATGAGGAACAAGGCCAACGCAGACAGGAGAAAAGGAAGGTCGGAAGCCTCAACTTCTGACCCATCGGTACCCCACCCTCAAGTGGACGAACTGACCAGAATGATGAAATCTCTGTATGCGGAGATGGAGAAAATGAGGTTGGAAGGGAGGCAAGCATACAAGGGCCCTCTGAATGCCGAAAATAAGGAAGGTTTTAGGAGGCCAAACAATTTTATTCCCGCGAATGTGTAAAGAGAGAGGGGAAGAGACAGAGAAGACCAGTAAATTTAGGCCCTTTTCCAAAACAATTTTGTGGCCGAGGAGGAACAAGAAGGAACAGGTGAGCTTGATTCTGAAATCCACTACTTGGAGGACACTCCTCCTTTTCCTCATCTCACTCGAGTATCTTACGAGGAGTCTCTCATGGATGGTCAACTGAATGAATTGAGCAAAGGAAATGAGGCTACTGGTGGCCGAGGCAGGTACAGCCTGAGGTCCGATAAAAAGACAGCAGCACTTGATATCCCTGAGCAGTCTACTAGGACAGAGAAACTTGCTAATCAAGTAGCAGATGCTCACAGAGGTAAGAAGGCCCAACTCCCCCCTCCTATTACTCAAAATCATGTTCCTGAACTAAGAGAAATTCCAAAGCTTACATCTTCTTTTATTTTTGAGCATGAGATTCAAAAGATCAGAATCCATGTGCCTCTCACTAAGCTAATTAAACATGAAGAATTTAAAAAACGCTTCTATGAGCTCCTACAGTCTGAAGCCTCATGCCCTCCCACAGACTCCATAAACCTCCAAGATGAAAAGCTAGCAGTTGTCCTAGGACCCATGGTAGAAGATAGAGATGATTCATCCCCTCCCTTCTACACATCCCTGAACATACATGATAAAGTGCTACACAACTGCTTGATGGACTCAGGAGCTTCCCACAACCTCATGCCCAAAACCATCATGGAAGAGTTAGGACTAGAAGTCACCCGAGCCTATCATGACCTCTATTCCTTTGACTCCAGGAGAGTTCAATGTCTTGGGGTTATTAAAGACCTGGTTGTGACCTTGTTTCAGTTGCCTATGAAAAGTGTGGTCATGGATATTGTAGTGGTTGATGTCCCCCCCAAATTCGGTATGTTGCTGTCAAGATATTGGATAAAAATACTGGGGGGAACCTTGCATATGGACCTCACATATGATACTATCCCAGTGTTTGGAGGAGAGCATAGAAGACTATACAGAGAAGCCCAGTTGGCCTATATAATCAGTGATGAAGCCAATCCCACCAACCATCCTATTTTCGCCTTAGACAATGATTTAGGTTCTAGTTTACTCCAACTCACTCATGATCCCAAGCCCCCTCTTGAACTCAGAAAGAAGCCCACCTCTCCTCGTGAACTTCCTTCCCCCATCACCCCCGTTTGGAAAAAAAAAATTGATGGAGCCTGTTCCAGGGAAGGCGCTGGTGCTAGGGTGTTTTTTGTGTCACCTGCTCAAGAAATCGTATCTCTGTCATACAAATTGGAATTTGAAACCACCAATAATGTGGCAGAGTATGAATCCCTTGTTCTAGGACTAAGAGTTGCGAGGGAGATGGGAATTCAGGAAGTAGCTGTGTTCGGTGATGCAGAGTTGGTGGTCCAACAGGTCATAAATGCTTATCAGGCGAAGCACCCTCGGCTCAGAAATTATAGGAATGAGGTATGGGACTTAATTGACAATTTCTTCTCAGCCTTCAACATCTCTTTTATTCCAAGGGAGGATAATGTTGTGGCCGATTCTTTAGTTGTTTCAGCTAGCCAGTTCAAGGTCCCTCAACCGCCTATGGTCAAATATGATGTTGAGATAAAATATAGGCCCTCTGTACCAGACAATGTCAAGCATTGGAAGGTATTCGAGGATGATCTAGAAATCGAAAGATTTCTCCAATCGATTGATGAATTTTCTGCGTTGCACATTGATCAGGATCCTGATACAGAGGAAAGCCCTCACCCTGAGGTGTTTCTAAATAAAATTGCAGACCACCAAATTATTCAGCTGCCTAGTAATCACATTCCGAGGGGACTTATTCCTTTAGAAATATTGTTCGATGGGAATGATGTGGCAGTGAAGGGTAGGGCTTCAGATGAAGACGTTGATACAGCCGAGTGCAACATTGGCACATCGGAGGAGCCTAAGTTTGTCAAGCTGTCAAGCAGTTTGACCACAGAACAAAGGACTGAATATGCTGAGTTGTTGAAAGAATTTGCTGATGTGTTTGCATGTACTTACGAAGATCTCAAGACATGATACATCCATCATTGAACACAAGATCCCACTGAAAGAAGAGGCTAAGCCATTCAAGCAGAAGTTGAGACCGATAAATCCCATGTTGCTGCCTGTTATGGAGAAAGAAGTGAAGAAGTTGTTGGATGCCCAAATCATTGTCCCCTTGAGATATTCCGATTGGGTGGCCAATTTGGTCCCGGTAAGGAAGAAAAGTGGGGAAATCAGACTCTGTGTTGATTTCAGGAACCTGAACAGGAGCTCAAAGAAGGACAATTATCCCCTGCCCAACATGGAACATATATTACAGAGAGTAACCAGCGCATCTAGGATCTCCATGATCGATGGTTTTTCTGGTTATAATCAGATATCGATCATGCCTGAAGACAGAGAAAAGACTGCCTTCACCACTCCTTGGGGCACATTCATGTATGCCAAAATGCCATTTGGACTGATGAATGCAGGAGCGACGTTTTAGCGAGCCATGGACATAGCCTTCATTGGGGAGAAAGACAAATTTGTAGTGATATATCTGGACGACATAACAATCTTCTCAAGGTCCGACAAAGAGCACTGCTGTCACCTGAGGAGAGTCTTCTCAAAGTGTCAAAGATTCGGCCTTTCCCTAAACCCCAAGAAGTATTTATTTTCTATGAAGGAGGGGAAGTTATTAGGCCATATAGTATCAGCAGAAGGTGTAAGGATTGACCCTAGCAGAGTGGAAGCAATCCGGGCCCTGTCACTTCCCAGATCTAAAAAGGAGGTTCAGGCCTTTTTGGGGAAGATTAATTTTCTGAGGAGGTTCGTTTCGAATTTTGCTGAGCTGGTGAAACACATCACAGCCATGCTCAAGAAAGGAAATGAAGTGAGATGGACCGCTGAACCCAGGGAATCTTTTGTCCAAATAAAAAGAGCATTGACTGAAGCACCTGTGTTGATCAGTCCTGACTATTCCAAGGATTTCCTAATTTTCTCCTTCGCTTCTTTTGATACAGTAGCGGCGGTCTTGTTGCAGAGAAATGAGGAAGGGCGAGAGCAGCCTATCGCCTTTTTCAGCAAGGCATTAAGGGATGCAGAGGTCAAGTACGAAATCATGGAGAAACATGCCTATGCTTTAGTGAAAGCTCTCAAGGCTTTCAGAGTCTATGTTTTGCACTCAAAGGTGACCACTTATGTTCCTTCGACCTATGTGAAGGACATCTTGGTACAGCCCGACATAGATGGGAGGAGAGGTAAATGGATAGCCAAGATCCTGGAATTTGACCTGGAAATAAGGCCTACCAAATTGATCAAAGGTCAGGGCTTAGCCAAGCTAATGGCTGAAGCCAATTGCCAAGCTTTGGGGGTAGGTCTCATGAACGAATGTTTAGGAATTCAATTGGGTCAGTTGTCTAAAATAGACCCTCAAGGGGAGCCCCCATTGGCCCGATGTCCTTGGTATAAGGATGTCATATATTTTCTGCAGGAGTGATGGCCCCCAGATGGCTTGCAAAGAAATGAAGCAAGAGCTCTGAAGCTTAGGGCAGTCAGGTACTGCCTTATTGATCAAATTTTATACTGGAAAGACCCCCGAGGGTTGCTTTTAAAATGCATGGATCCATCAGAGGTTGACAGGATCATGGTCGAATTTCACAGCGGCCTATGTGGAGGGCACCATTCCTGGAAGACTACAGCCCACAAAATTCTCAGAGCTGGGTACTACTGGCCCACTTTGTTCGTTGATGTCCATATAGGAGTTAGAGCATGTATCACATGTCAAAGATTTTCAGGAAAACAGTAGCTCAAGTCTCTGCCTTTACAACCTGTAGTTGTTTCGGGACCTTTCCAGCAATGGGGCCTAGATTTTATTGGATAAATCCACCCTACTTCTAGTGGGCAGCACAGATGGATCATGACTACCACAGACTTCTTTACCAAATGGATTGAAGCTATCCCCACCAGGAGTGCTTCCCATAAGGTGATAATTTGATTCCTGGAAGACCTCATCACAATATTCGGATGCCCAAGAAAGATCTTTACAGATAATGCAGCCTCATTCAAGGTTGAACCTATGGTTAAGTTTTGTGAGAAATTTGGAATCAAGCTGATTCACTCCACCCCGTACTATCCCCAGGGAAATGGTTTAGCAGAATCCTCCAATAAAAGTCTCATAAGGATCATCAAAAGTTTATTGGAGGACAACAAAAGGGCTTGGAATTCAAAGCTAAAATTCGCCCTATGGGCTGATCGGGTGACTACAAAGAGATCTATAGGTACCTCCCCCTTCCAGTTGGTATACGGAGCAGAATTTGTCCTCCCTTCTCAACTGGCCATTCCCGTAGAGAAATTTTTCCAGGATTATCAAGAAGAGCCCAATGCCCAATGACATGATCCGCAGAATTCATCAGCTGGTAGAAGTCCAGCAAGCCAGAGAATAGGTAATGATCAGAATTCAGGACCATCAGCGGAAGATCAAGCAGGTCTTCGATAAGAAGGCAAAGAAGGAGGAGTTCCAAGTAGGAGACCTGGTACTGAAATGGGACGCTCCTAAGAAAAACAAGGGAAAACACGGCAAATTTGAAGCCCTGTGGATCGGGCCTTTCAGAATCTCTGAAGTCTTTTCAAATAACACATATCGGCTACAAGATTTGGAAGGCGAAGAAGTTTTCAGCAGCCCAGTAAATGGGCATTTTCTTAAAAAATGTTTTGTCTAAGCCTTCAGTGGCTCCTGTGTTATGTAAATATTTTCCTTTCTGTTTTTTGCTTTTACTTTATTGTTTCGGCTTAGTAAAATGACTCCATACCCCATCAGCAAGGCACTGGAACTGCAAAATGAGTCCTTAGAGAATCACAGGGATGACTCTATCCCCTATGGAGCCTAATGTTAGCAACATTTCTTGTCTTCGGCATCGGGATACACGGGTCTGCAGGTTGTTCGAGGAGCGCCCAAGCACAGCATACAGAAGAAGTCCTTTTCAGACTTAAAATCAAGCGAGCGGGTATCTCGTTCTTCAACGGAAGGAATTCAGTGACAGAGAAGAACAGTGATTGATGGGCAATTGCAGATTAACCAAGTCTCGCCAAGCATAGTGCTTAAAGTTTTAAGGAATTCGACGGACAGAATCCTTCGGGAGGCACTTGCGAAGTTGCAAGGGCCGTTGATCGCAAGCGGTTCAAGCATAGTGCTTTTTCTCGAGCTCGGGGTTCGTGAGTTTGGAGGACGGGCCATGTCTTTTGGTGGCGCGAGATTGCGAATTGCGAGAATTGTCCGGAGGAAGTCAACCGACGCTGACCATCGCATCTTGAGACTTCGCGAAGGGAGGATGCCAAAGTCTGATACTCCACTCGCGAGGTCACGAGTAGCGAGAGGTGCTAGTACGTGGACCCCAGCCAACGGTCACATAAGGAGAGCCTCGACCAGAAAGGGGGCCCCACCCATATCTCCATCCCAGGAAGCAGGAGTTGAAGAAAAGGAGCCAAGAGTCTCCGACTCGCGAATCACTAAATGAAATGTACTTTTAAAGGCGGGCCCACAATATCGGGGAACAATTTCAGCCGTTCATCTACACGGGACACTTGGCGTGCGCAATTAGGCCCCTCGCCTTTTCGCCTATCACAACTTCAAAACACAAGAAGCAGCTCAACCTTTTCCCGATGCACGAGATGGAGAGATCATTCAGGACCTGGGGCCCACAGTATTGTCGAGAGAAATCGGAACCGTCAGATCCAGAGGGCGCGTGTCGCCAGATTAAAGCCGCCTCGGCGTTTTGCTCATCGCAATTACAAGGAGAAAGTGTTAACCCCTTCCGATCACGAGCACCAAAAGTGCTTTGGGGATAGGCACGCAGTCACAGCCACGGTCACTTGAGAAATTAAAGGGCTAAGCAAGAAGGGCCTAAAAGGCGTCGTTTCCAGTCGCCGAAAGTGTCGCCACGATTTCCAGATGTCGTCCGAAGCAATTTCGCTCTTGGTTTTCGCTTAAAGTAAATGAAGATGTGATCGGGTGGTTGAAACCTCCTTTCGCTCATTAAATTTGAAGTATGGAGGGTCCGACAAGCGTTCTGCTCGAAGGGGTTCTGTGTACTGATTTCTCCAGAGAAGCCATGCCGAAGTCCTCGATTAGTCAAAGAAATATGCACATGCCTTTCTGGCCATTAATGTCTCAGCTACTCCCCCTGCAGGAGCCATGCGCAGTTAAGGAAATGTCTTGTGAAGGGTTTCCACCCAAGGATTGATTGAAGAGACGCAACGCCTTGGAGGGCGAGCGCGCCTCTGCTGGGAAAATCTGCCCAAGTATATGTATTCAGTTTTTGGTATTTTTGAAGGTATCGATGGTAGAGTGAAGCTCCCATTTGTAAAGTTTTAACACATCCTGGTTCTCTGGTTATGCATCTATATGTAAGAATTTTTTCTTAATGACAGACAGCCTTCTCATTCCATCTGGTTTTTGTCTTATGCTAAGAGAGTTCGTGTTCGACTGATTCACACGAATTTTTGCAATTATGTTATGATAAGGGATTTATTGTGGCATTATTGTTTTCTCTGGTTTTCTGCATCTGAATGTAATAAGATATTGCATTTAAATGTCTTCTTCCATAGTCTGTTAGGAACCCGACGTTACAGCAAACCTTTGCAGTTTTCCTATACAAGTCTTCCCCCTACTCGCCCTTACTACAACTCACTGTCTGGAGTTACTTAAGACCTCACTTGTCCATGCATACCTGGCCTAGTTTCAGAGTTAGAACCACATTGTTTCGATTTAACCTCCATTAAACAATCCGTGACATTAAATTGATGGGTGTCGGGCTCTGCTCCTGCAAGCAATCCAGGAGTGACTTTCGACGCTAACACTAGGGGGTATTCCTCTTTCTCCCATCGAACCTCCTCTAAGTAATGAGGCCATTTGTTTTAATTGGGGTGTGCTAACTGGACCTCGTCTTCCCTATCACATTCCTTTCAAGATTACAGTACAGGTTTGTGGTCGAGACGTTCCTGAGACACTGATAGACGAAGGTTTTTCCGTTAGTATTTTGCCCTCTATTTCTTGGCAAGCTTTGGGTTGTCCTTAGCTTGCATTGGTTATGCATAATTTGTTAGGTTTTAACAGGAGAACCAGTCAACCTTTAGGTACCATTATTCAGTTTCCTATAACTTTGGGAGGGAAAACTATCTTTATTGATGTCATGGTATTCCACGACCCCTTGGATTTCTCTTTGCTCCTTGGAAGAGATTATGTCTATGCCATGAAAGCTATTGTGTCCACTCTTTTTTGTGTGATATCTTTCCCTCGTGATGGAAGAATTGTGACTATTGATCAACTTCCATTTGTTCGCCCTGAATTCAACCCGATGAACTCCCTGAATGGTTCATACATGCAGTCAGTATCACCCCTGCCACAAGTCAATTATGTGGCATTGTCTCCCATGCCTTCCACTATCGATTACGATGACTTGGATCCAGTAATTGACATGGTGATCTCTTCGGTGGGTCTATTGGAGCCTAACCTCCTTACCCCTATCGTGGCCCTCGACATGTGTTCCTTCCAGAGTGTGTTTCTTCCATCAAGTGAAGATATCTTGGAGGCCATGACCGAATTTTGTCCCTTGACATGGTGTCCTTCCAAAGCGTTGTCCTTTTGGAAGCCATGATCAAGAAGAGTCTTATGAGCATGGCTTTCTGATTTCAAGCTCATTAAAAAATGAAACCAGCCTTGAGCATGGTTTTCTGATTTTAGGCTCATTAAAAAATGAAACCATCCTTGAGCATGGTTTTTTTATTTCAATCTCATTAAAAAATGAAACGAGCCTTGAGCATGATTTTTTGATTTCAAGCTTGTTAAAAAATGAAACCAGCTACGAGGATAGTTTTTTTCATCTCTGTGACAACCTTGTTAAAAAATGAAATAAAGGTTATGAGCATAGTTCTTGTTTCTATGTTAAGCTCGTTAAAAAATGAAACAGAGGTCTGGGGATTGAACCTAGATTCACGAGCATAGTTCTTATTCCTGTGTCAAGCTCATTAAAAAATGAAATAGATTTTTCCCCTCTTCGATTGAGCCAAGTAATTAGTTATTTATAGTATTTGAATCTTCTTTCCATCCTCATATGTCGTTGGACGAACTGAATCTTGGGGGAAAATGCTTTCAGCCTTTGGACATCATGTTGAAGTCAGAGTCGCTAGTTGCTTAAGCTGAGGGCTAAGTACCAACCATCCCTGGATAATGCGTTGGGAAGTCTCAAGCACGGTTTTCTCTGGTTCAATATTGTGTAAAAATAAAACCACCTACCCCAAGCATAGTTTCCTTTGGTTCACGCTTGTGTAAAAATGAAACCAGGTCCAAGCATAGTTTTGGCTAGTTTTAAGCTTGTGTAAAAATAAAATCTATCCCAAGCATAATTTTTTTTTGTTTTAAGCTTGCATAAAAATGAAAACAATCTTGAGCTCAGAATTTTTTCATTCTTGTGCTCATAAATCAATGAGAACGCAATCGAATGTACTTTTGTCATTTTTTCGTACTCATCATGGTAACACGAAAAGATAAACCTATGGAGTATCCTTTAATCTCTTTTCACACTCCATAAAAAAGAAAAGATTGTCGAGCGACCTTGTTCTTTTCACGCTCATAAAATTATTTGAAGAAAACGTTTGATGGGCAATATTTTATCACTTTTTTGGTCTCATTAAAGTAATTTACGAAAAAGGAATTGAGAGAGTCCTCTTTAAGTGTTTTTCAGACTCTCTAAATATGAAAAACCCCCAAGTTTTCTCTCTTTGGACTCGTTAAACAAACATCGAAAGACCTATATGGAACCAAACCATTCATTCTTAGGGTTTGTTAAACATACTCCGAGGGACTCATCTAAAGGATGAGCTTACATCAACAAGCATATGTTATCCTCCTCAAGCTTGCATAAACATAAAGAGGTACTCACCAGAAATGGTGGGGGGAAATTAGGGAAAGAAATATGTCTTTATATTTGTGTTAGTGGCAATAATAGTCGTTCTTGAACATGACACCCCCTTCATCATTGAATCTGGGTTGGGAAATTCATTTTCCTCTCATCTGACCTTCTGCAAGTTCATATCTTGGGTTGTCTCTGAGTCAACGTTGCCAAGACCATTGTCATGGCATTCATATGTTCAATAGAATTCCAACCTTGCACAATCCTTCTATCGAGTCGGCCATCTGTAGTTATCAATTATTACCATGTCGGCCTTCCTTGTGTTAGTTTCAAATCATCTTCACACTTTGATCTACCTTAAATATGTTACTCATTTTGCATCATTGATGGGGGATACATCAAGGCCCTCCTTTAGCGAGTCTTTTCCTGTCAAATTCAACTCATTATCCCAGAACAATATTTAGAAATCAATTAGTACCTTAGAATCTGCATGCCTCAATTGCATCTTTCTTCGCTTTCGATAGTGGGTTCACATCATTGACCCCTGATTGAGAGATTCTATTGAGTGCTTGACTTCAGCTCATTTATTCGCATTCATTGGATTGTACTAAGGTACCTTGGGAATCATTGACATCAATGGTGATTTCCCTCGCACTTGTTAACGGTTTTCATCAATGACCGGTAATCAAGTGGTTTCTACCATGTTCGACTTCAACACCTGTAATCGCATGGCTAGATTTGTACTTACGGATGATGGGATTGAAGACCCTGGATCTCATTATTTCGATCCAGGTTGCAATGGAGTATTTATGATTTGTATTGACACATAGATCCACTTTGTATGTCTCGTGGCTATGTTTGAATATAAGTTTTTCTACGAGCTTAGATCCACAGTGTATTCCTAGTGGCTATGTATAATCTTGGTGACATGGATCCACAGTGTATGATTGGTGTCCATGACTGATATTTATGATTTAAATCACTTATAGTCTGAGCATGGGAATGCCTACCTCAAAAATGGTATTTTATTACGCAGATGCTTGGTTGTTTGCAGGTTTCCAATTGGTGCGCTCCTTGTTTCCAACACACATACTTATTCTACAAAGTATTTTGTCTTTCACGAGTTCCAGCCTCATACTTTGGGGGGAATTATGTTACACATTATTTTGGCCACCCTGGTGATGTTTCTACAGCATGTGTTCAAGCTTCCAAAATAACCTTTCTTCATGAGAAAAGTGACTAGCTCCCTCTTCTACAAAACTTGTATTTAGAAGGCCGTCGCAGGCCATCCATAAGGTACAGTATGGAAATTCCTGATTTCCACAAGCTATCATGAAACTATCTTGCGACATTTCCATAGGTTGCACTATAGCCAGGGTGCAGCGGCATTGGAAGACTGAGAAAAGGTCGAAGTTCACGAAATTTATAGAAGGGATCTTCTAGAATATGAGGTGGCATCCGTATGGTTGGGATCCTACTCACTTCTCTGATTTGGTGGGATCATCCTAATCTTTTTAACCATCTCTCTTTTTCCTATATAATGATGGATTTCTCATGGAAAAGGTTAAGAAAGAGAAAGAAAGATCAAGCAAGGAATTAATGAAGGAATAGGTTGAGAATTGTGTGAGGAATTCTATCTCAATTGATGCTTGAGGTCTTCATCTTTCCATCAAGTTATTGTGGATCCTCTTCATGCAAGTTTGGAGAAAGTGTGTGTGTTGGAGAAAAGGGCCACCGAAAGGGAACCTTGCAACATCAAGGTTGTTTGGTTGTATCTTCCACTTTTACTTAATATAATACAGTGGCATGTTTATTTCCCATAAAATCATTCTCATTTTATTACAATACTCCTTAATCACATGTGTAAGTTTTCATTGAATATACTATTGTTGCTTTCACTTTGGTTGGTTTGTGTTTCATTGCAGATCCAATATCAAAAGAGCACCGAAGCGGAGAAGGGACAACAAATATATAAGGAAGCGATATTCAAAGGTATGTCATTCATCTCTTTTTTGATAGTAAACTCAATTATTAAAGCTTAGGGGAAGCGTCATGTCCTGTCTTGTTTTGTTCTAGATTCAGGTGGATCTAGGGAGATCAGTTTATGTCTGCATTCACCAATTTATCCAATAACACTAGGTTTCTTTGTAGGTACCTAAATATCATGTTGTTCTTTCTCTGCTTTTGGTTGCTCTTCTTCTTCATTTGATTCTTCATCTACTTCTTCTTCTTTCAAATCTTCTTTGTGATCTAGTTCCAATGAATATTTTCTTCTTTATTTTATATTTTGTCCATCTGTCTCATCAAATGTCACATTGATTCTTTCCACTATTATGTTGAGTCTTAAATTGAAACATTTGTATGTTTTTCTTGTTCTTTAGTACCCAACCAATATACCTTTATCAACTCGAGATTCAAATTTTCTAATATTTCCATCTTCTCTCTTGATATAGAATTTACTTCCAAACACTCTAAAATTCTTCACATTTGTTGGTCTTCCTTTCCAAATATCATAGGGGGTCTTATCATTGTTATTTATGAGAATTCCCCTATTCTAGATATGAAAATTTGTATGTATTGCTTGTACCCAAAAGACGTCTTTCAACTTGGAGTATTTCAACATGGTTCTAAACATTTCATGCACTGTTATGTTCTTCATTTCGACAAATATATTCTGCTAAGGTGTCCTATCTATTGAGAACTATCTCTTTATCCCATGTATGCTACATAAATCTATGAATTCCTTTTATGTAAACTCTCCTCCATTGTCTAATCTCAAACACTTGATTTTTTATTCAGTTTCAGTTTCGACCATTTCCTTGTATATCTTGAACTATTCAAATGCCTTTGACTTCTTCTTGAGAAAGCAAAATGCAATCATCCTTGTGTAGTCATCAACTAGTATCACAAAGTAAATTTTTCCATTCAATCTCTTTGTTCTTGTTGGTCCACATAGATATGTATGTACAATCTCTATCGGTTTTGTTGTGAAGTATTCCTTCAATTTGAATTTGGTCCTCATTTGTTTTCCTTGTAGACAATGCTTTCATAGAGCATTTGTTGGCTTCGAGATCTCATGCATTTCTCTTATTGCTTCCCTTCTGCTAATTTTGACAAGATTATCAAAATTTATGTAACCCATTATTATGTGCTAGAGCCAACTTTCATCATCCTTTCCTAGGAAAAATCTTTACTTTCCAATTTCATTTAGCACATATATGTTGCTTGGATTTATTTTAGCTGTAGCCACCAATTTTATTGATCCTTCTTTCCTTATCTCACATTTATCTGAGTCAAACACAATTTTGTGTCTTTGATCACACATTTCACTTACACTTAGTATATTTTTATTCATGTCTTCAACCAATAGTAAATTTTCTTCCTTGGCATCCTTTCTTCCAAGATTTACTGTACCCTTTCCTATGATTCTTGTTGAGTTGTCATTTCCAAATGAAATCAATCCATCTCTTTCCTTTTTTAGAGTTATAAATCTATCCTTATCACCTGTCGTGTGCTTTGAGCAACCACTTTCAACATACCATCCATGTTTCTTGTGTTGGGCTTATAGAGCAAGTATGCATTCTTCAGTGTTGAATTGATCATGCTTCCTTACCCATATCCTTTGTGGTTCTTGCTTATGACTGTTGATATTTTTCTTTGGTTCCCTTGGAGGAATAGTCAGTCTACAATCTTTGACCATGTGACCAAAATTGGTTCATTTGTAGCATTATACTTCATTACTCAAGGATTCAAATATGTTGTAGTTTTTTCTCTATGCTTCATGAGATCTTATTGGATGAGAATTTCTTGTGTAGCCTTCATAGTTGCTTCTTCTCTTGATATTGTCTCTACAATTCACAACTTTGTGCCCAAAGTTATTGCATGAATAAAATAAACCAAGAAAACAAAATTGATACATGGGGGTGGGAGATCTTTTGAATGGTTCTTCTCTTATGAATCCTTCTTCTTCTTGAGGTCTTTCCATTTCTCGTTGCTGCTAATTCTGAATTCTGAATATTCTAGGTGGTGCAGTGTCTATGTAATCTTATTCTTGTATATTATTTCCTTCTTCCCTTTTAAGAGAGCCTCTGACTATTTCTACATAACTTCTTTGTTATTCTTCTTGTTATGTTGTTTTCAAGCTCAATCTATTCTCTGTCTATCCTAGTCCGGATTTTTCATAGTATGTCCTTTGACTGCTAATGATCTCATCCAATATTCTGGTGTTGTTATGTTGCATGTCCTTCGTCTGAAGATATTTTCTTAGAGTGATTATTTTTTCTTCCAAGTCTTCAATCATCTTGTCCTTCTCTTCCAACTGATTTATGAGTGCTTCTTTAATTATTTTTTCTTCTTCTACCGAAATTTTTAACTTCGTGATCATCTGCTCGACCTCTTCTGAGTTGGAATTATGAGAACCTTATTTCCTCTTTAGTTCTTCCTTGAGTGACTTGATTGTCTTTCTTTCATTCCTTATCTCTTCTAAGGCACTAATTAATTATTCTCTAATATCAACTTCTCCTTCTTCTTTGGAATCTTCTACTGCCACGAAGAGTACTCTTTTGTATCACTTCCACTATCTTCATCCTCATCTTGATGAAGAAATGTCTTCCTTGGTGCAGAAACTTTTCTTGAAGAATTTATTTTTGTTTCTTATACCCTTTTCATTTTTCTTTTTCTTCTTAGGGTGTTCTTATTCATCACTTTCCTTATTCTTCTGGGGAAATTTAGAAGCAAAATGACCAATACCACCACAATTAAAACATTTCAATGGAGGCATACCTTTGTATTTATCGGTTCCTCTTTGCAACTTCCTTACAAAGTTTTCCATTTCTTCATCTTCCTCTAAATCATCGTTTTAGCTACTATTTGACTTTGGCTTTTTTTTCTCCTTTTCTTTGTCTTCTTGGATGCTTTGAATTCTTCTTCCTTTGTGACTAATTTCTCTTGTCCTTTTCTCATTTCATAAGCAGTGAGTATCCCATGTAGCTCATCCATTCTCAAGGTGTCTAGATTTGTTCTTTCTTCTAGGGATGAAATATTTGGATAAAATCTCATAGGTAGAGACCTTAGTACCTTTTGAATGATAATTGGTTCCTTCATCTCTTCTCCCATACCTTTAATAGTATTCACTATTTCATCAACTAGCAGAAAGTAGGTTGCAATGTCTTCGTCTTCCTTCATCTTCAATTGTTCGAACTTAGCTCTAAAGGTTTGGATTTTATCTCCCTTAACTTTAACATCTCCTTCATAAATCTTTTGAAGTTTATCCCATAGGTTGTTTGCATAATCAAAATGCATAACCTTAACAAATATTGAATTAACAAGACTATTTAGAGTAGTACCTTTAGCCTTTGAGTTATTTTCTTCGAATTTATTTCCATCCTTGTCTATTGGGGGAGTGCCTGGTGCTTTATATCCATCTAATACTCCTCGCCATACATCAAATCCTTGTGATTTTAAAAAGGTTTTCATCCTTATACTCCATATTCCATAATTATGACCGTCAAATATTGGTGCTCCAATCTTAGTGTATTCCATGATCTCCTTCCAGTGGTTAGAATACTTCTTGAAGGACCTGCTTTGATACCAATTGTTGGAATATTGAGAGGAAGGGGTGAATCACCATGAGTGATTTTATTACTTTTAACCACAATGTAGATTATTCAACAATGTTCAACATATTATCTTTAACATTCAATATATATCATCAGTAGTATAATCATAAGTAGTATCACATGAAAAATATCACATCAAATGAATAATACATGAGTGATTTTATTACTTTTAACCACAATGTAGATTATTCAACAATGTTCAACAGATTATATTTAACATTCAATATATATCATTAGTAGTATAATCATAAGCAGTATCACATGAAAAATATCACATCAAATGAACAATACACTAGAATTTATGTGGAAATTCAAATGGGAGAAAACCACAAAGTGTTTTTCTTATATGTCAAAAGAATACATTCATTGGAAGCACCAACTTCTTAATTTTCCAGCTCCAACTGGAAGGAGGCTACAACTCCCTATTCTCAAGCTTCAACTTGAAGGAATCTACAACTCCTTGAATTCTATGGCTCCAACTAGAAGGAGGCTACAACCCCTTGAGTTCTCTGACACCAATCGTAAGGTGGCTACAACCACCTATCATTGCCCCGTCCTGCTGACCTAAAATATAAGTGTAGACTCATTGTCACTACCACTGATATTGTCATTGTCATTGATGATCAACCAATCATCCAACATTTCACTGTCTCTATCACTCATGCAACCTTTCACTGTCTCTATCACTATCTATTCCATTGATATACCATCATCAACCAATTGTACCCATATCCACTCACATGGATACCAAAACCATCACCAAGATGTACCATGCATCAACAAGACATGTCTCTTAAGCATGTACCATACCATCATCAACATGTAACCCTAAAAACATGCATATAAACATGCCTATAAATCTATAATAGACTTGGTGTATGTGATTAAAGACCTACAAACCTTCCTCAACTTCAACAACAAGAGAATAGCATATTCATCAAACTTTACCTTAGTCTCATGGGACTAGTTTTTGGATTAGTCACAAACCCTAAATTTCAATAAGAATAACTCCATACATGTACTAAATAGATTTCTGAAACTTGTACACAATATTATTCAATATCTTCTCTACAGTTCCTTCAAGTTTCACTACTTGGAACATCCCGGAAAAGGAGTTATAGAAAAAATGGTAGACCTTGCTTAATTTTGTCTTATTCTAGAGAGAGGACTTGTAGAGCATGCCATGTGTGGAATATTGGATATATGGATCTGAAAATAATAAAAAACATAATATGGACTGTAATATATCCAATTCATTTGGTCTCACTGAATTTGGATACTCTAGGAAGAAGTTATGACTTTTTTAGCCAGAACACTTGTTTGCGACTAGTTTCAGGACTAGCCAAAAACCCTATTGTCCACAAAGTGTATCTCTGAAAATAAAATGAACCAGAAGCTGAAATTTCTACCACAATTACCTTGATATATCTTCTCAATATCCTCCAAGTTTTTCTATCTGAATCATTATATAAATAAATTTATAGCAAAAATGGTAAGATGACTTGTAAATAACATACCTTAGAACACATCCTTGCAAGACTTCATCCTCCCTTGGAATTTCGCCCTTCTTCACTTCATATTCTCTGTGAAATTTGCCTCATATATCCTTGGTTACCTCAGATAACAATCACTTTCTCACTTATACATATATTCAATAAACTTGTGTGTACAAATGAGAGGCTCTTTATGTGTATTTATACTTTTCCAAGTGACTTATTTACTTAACTTTATTGTCAACTTGTAACTTCTTGTTTACAATTGTTTTACCCTTTTTCCTCATTTTGGGGTCAAATAATAACTTCTTGTTGCAACCATTTATGGGCTTATTAACCATACTTTGGGGCTTCCATTTTCAAGAGGGAATATCTCCCTGGCGTACCACCTATCATCGGAAATAGCATGATGAGGACTATCCATCCATGAGTGAGTTACTTTCATTTACTCCATGCTTCATGACCTAATTACATGATCAATTACATGATCCTTAACCATACTTAGGGGTTTCTTGTAGACTTCTTCAAAGTGTCTTCCTATGAGGGCCATGCTTAGAGCTATGCCATAAGGGGACCACTTTGGAGACTTCTCCAAATACACCCATAACATTAGTTTACATCAATCCACTACTCATTGACATCAATGACAACCGTCTGTCCAACATGTGCATGGGTCATAGTGAAGAAAAGCGTGAATGTCTGTGGGTTTACAGTAGATGAATTGAAAATCTATGTCTTGATGAAGTTGAAAAGGTTAATGAAGATGCTATCTTGTTGATGCTAAAGTTGAAGAAGGTATGTTGGTCTGTGATCTTATGCATTGGGTTGTTTACATGATAAAAGGTATGGTTTTCTATATGTCTTGAGTTTTTCATCTTGATGTTATGGTATATGCCCTAAGGCATATCTTGGAGGGTGTTTGGAACATGGCTAGAGACATATGTTGGTGATATTCTGGAGATCATGGCTTATTCTTGTTGTACATCTTAGAGATTTTGGTACATGCTTGAGACATATTTTGGTACATACTTAGTACATTATTTGAGGCATATATTTTGGTAAATGGTTTAGGTATATCATGAATTATATGGCATATGTTTGAAGCACATATTTTGGTACATGGTTGAGGCATATTATGAATGATATGGCATACATTTGAGGCATATCCTTGGTACATAGTTTATGAATGTTATGGCACATGCTTGAGGTATATCTTGGCACATGGTTTGGATGCATATATTGATGATGTTGGGCATATGTTTTCATAGATGTTCTTGGTGATCTTGGCATATGATCTATGTGAATGTATTTGTTTTTATGATGATGATGTATCATTATCAGCGACAGTTACAATGATAGGTCGATTATCAGTGGCAGTGACAGGTTGATTATTAGTGATAGTTTCAGTGACAAGTTGAGTCTCCATTTATACTTCAGGGAGGTGGAAAGGGGGTTGGAGACTCCTTCAATTTGGTACTAGAGAATATAGGGATTTGTAGCTTCCTTTGCATTGGTGTTGATAAAACTAGGGGGTTGGAGCATCCTTCCAGTTGGAACTAGAGAATTCAGGGAGTTGGAGCTTCTTTTAGGTTGGTGCCTATAAATTAGGGAGTTGGTGCCTCCTTCTAGTTGGTGTTGTATAATTTTGGAAGTTTTTCCTTCCTATGAGTGTAATCTCATGATATATAAGAAATAATTCAGTGGTTTTCTCCCATTTTGGTTTGCATGTAAAAATATTTTGTGCAATGTGTATGATGTGATGCATTGTTGAATGGTACTATTTTCAATATATGTTAAATGAAATCATAAGTGAATGTCATTGTTGATAAGTTATTGTTTACATGTTGTGATTAAAACTGGTAAAAAGTGGTCAATATCAGTTCACCCCCTATCAGTATTGGTGAATATTCCAACAATTGGTATCAGAGAAGCTACTTCAGAAATAGTCTGGCCACTAGAAGGTAGATCATGGAGTGCACTAAGAATGGAATGTCATAGTTTGATGGTCATAATTATGCATTTTGGAGCATAAGGATGAAAATGTTTGTGCAATCACATGGATTTGATGTCTGGAAAGCAGTAGTTGATGGATACAAGGCACCTATCACTCCCCCAACAGACAAAGATGGAAAGAATCTTACTGAAAACAATTCAAAGGATAAAAAATTTATTTTGAATGACTTTGTTGATTTAGTATATGTCAGGGTTATGCATTGTGATTCTACAAAGGATGTCTGGGACAAACTTCAAAATATTTATAAAGGAGATGGAAAATTCAAAGGGGCCAAGCTTCAAACTTATAGACGTCAATTTGAACAACTGAAAATGAAGGAATATGAAGATATTGTAGCTTATTTTCTATGAGTTGATGAAATAGTGAACGTCATTAAAGGCTTGGGAGAAGAAATCAAAGAACCAGTAATTGTTCAAAAGGTACTAAGGTCTCCTCCAGTGAGATATGACCTGAAGACTTTAGCCCTAGAAGAAAGAGAAGATATTTCTACATTGAGCATGGACGAGTTACATGGAATCCTTATAGCTTATGAAATGAGAATAGGGCAGGAAAATCCATCCAGGAAGGAAGAAACTTTCAAAGCATCCAAGAAGACAAAGAATAATAAGAAAAATTCAAAGTCAAATTGTAGTTGCAGTGATGATTCATATGAAGATGAAGAAATGGCCAACTTCGTAAGGAAGTTGAAGAGAGGAACTGGAAACTAAAAATGTAGTATTCCTTTAATATGCTTTAATTGTGGTAAAATTGGTCATTTTGTTGATAAATGTCCTTATGCTAAGAACATAAATAGTGATGAAGAAGAAGCCCCTAAGAAAAAAAATATATCATAAAGGAGACAAGAAAAGAAACAAAAAGAAATTACTTAAGAAAAACCTCTACTCAAAAGAAGATAGATCTTCATCGGATGAGGATGATGATAGTGATAGTGACTTAGAAAGAGTACTATTTATGGAATTGTAAAATGATTAAGAATTTTATGAAGAATAAGGTGAAGTAGATCATGAAGCAAAACTAATCAACACCTTAAGAAAGCTAAAAATAGAAAGGGAGAAAAATAAGTCACTCAAGGAAGAATTAATAAAGCTAAAGGAGGGTTCTCAAAATCCCAACTCTGAAGAAGTCCAATAGATGATTATGAAGCTAAAGATTCAAGTAGAAGAAGCCAAAAGGATTGAAGAAACACTCAAAAACCAGTTGGAAGAAAAAGATAAAATGAAGGAGATCTAGGAAGCAAATAGTCTCACTAAGGAAGGAACTTCAAAAGAAAGACATGCAACAAAACAACACCAAAATATTGGATGAAATAATCAGCAGTCAGAGGACATACTATGAAAATTATGGACTAGGATACAAACAAATGCATACTGAGAAGGGTTCGATCTCCATGACGACAGAAAAGGAAGCAAAACAAAGGATTTATGCAGAAGTCATCAGAGGTCCAATCAAGAAGGATGAATGCAAGCCTTCAAAGGAGAACATTCGGGAAATGGAAAGAACTCAAGAAGGATATTACAGAAGAACTGCACCAACTAGAAGATCCAGAACTTAGAATCAACAACCATCAATGGAAAGAACTCAAGAAGAAGATTACAGAAGAGAAGCACCATTTAGAAGATCCCCCACACTCAGGTACCAAACTATTTTTATTGGTTTATGTTATTCCTGTAATAATTTTTGGAACAAGGCTAAAAACTATAGAGCCTATGCTAAGAACATAAGAAAATATGATGGTTACTCTAGAATTAATCATCTCATAAAGATTCATGAACCGTATAACATGAACTATAACAATTTTGTGTCATTAAAAAATGAAGTAGAATGTTATAAATGCAACATTTTTGGACACATGGCCAAATATTGCAAATTGATTGTTCCTCAAAAGGAACCAAATCAGGATCTCAATAGTCATGAGCCATCAAGGATATGGAAAAGGAAGTAGGATAAACTAAACATTGAAGAAATTTTTATTTCTCTACAAGCCCAAAGCAGAAAAAGTGATTGGTACGTTGACAATGGTTGTTCAAAACATATGATAGGTGACAAGGACAAGTTTGTAACTCTACAGAAAGAAAGATATGGATCAATTTCGTTTGGAAATGATAACTTAGACAAAATTATAGGAAAAGGCACAATCAATCTTGGAAGTAAATATGCCATGGTAGAAAATGTCCTACTTGTCAAAAATATGAAGCATGATCTGCTAAGTGTGAGTCAAATGTGTGACCAAGGACATACACTTCTATTCGACTCAAAGAAATGTGAAATTAGGAAAGAAGGACCAGGGAGGTTGGTGGTGACAACAATAAGGACTCCAAAAAACATATACATATTAAATGAGATTGGAAAGGAAGAATGTTTCTTGGGAAAGGAAAATGAAAGTTGGTTTTTGCACAGAAGAATGGGTCACATGAACTTTGAAAATCTTATCAAAATCTAAAGAAAGGAAGTGGTAAGAGAAATGAACAAAATTTAAAAACCAGTCAATAATATGTGCAATCATTGTGTATGTAACGTAACCCATTACCTAATCTTCTATGATACCATAATATAACATACCTCGTTACCTAATCTTCTTTGATACCATTATGTAATGTACCTAGCCTCCTACTAAATGACGCTACTCTAAAATATAGTGCGTAGATTCCACTCTATGACATTGGTCTATGCAGAATACTTGAAGTAACACGCTTGACCCCAAGTTGGGTCACGCCACACAACTCTCCTATTTTAGCACAACTTATAACAACGGAAGTAACACAACAAAACTGAGCATAGAACCATATTGAGCACTATGTCATGTGGCCACTACTGCGCACACAACCAATCTAACATCACACATAAATTTTGTTCTCCTTGCGTGCACAGACTGCTTCCCTATGTGCACAAGAGAATTCATCCTCTTGTGTGCACGGAGTAATTCCCTGCACACATAACCATTCTAACCTCACCTTTGAGAGTCATGACCATTATTATAAGGTTAAATTAACAGGAAAACTAATAAAATATTCCATACTTAGCAAGTTTGAATATAAAACTTAATATCAAAACCACACTTACCTGTGCAAGCAAAATTATACAGAATAAAAACAATTACTTATATGAAACATCATACAAGAATTAAGCCCATATTAACATAGAGAATTAATCACAATGTAAAGGAGACAATTACATAAAATACACTTATCTTTTATGAAAATTCACCAACTGCATGCAAAACTTGGACGTTCCTCCCAACCATAGACTTTGCTGCTCACCAACTTTCAACAAAAAATCACCCCCCAGCTGGGGATTAAAATCCACCAAGGGAAAAGGGTTCCTAATTCCAAGATAAGGTTTGATACTCAATGAAATTGCTCAGTCTAAGGTGCCCATTGTTGTAACTAGTCTACAATATCTCATTCCCCATGTGCTTATCCTACCCCAGGAAGTGTGTCCCTTCTCTTATAAAT
The DNA here is from genome assembly GCA_010110895.2 of Picea sitchensis. Taxonomy (NCBI): domain Eukaryota; kingdom Viridiplantae; phylum Streptophyta; class Pinopsida; order Pinales; family Pinaceae; genus Picea; species Picea sitchensis. Next base: position 186,269 of record SNQJ01S0034171.1, on the reverse strand, counting down.
AGTCCCTCAGCTTCCCCACTTCCCTTCCAAGGCTTCAACAACAAGCTAGACATGAAGTATCATAGCCCTGCAACTAATGCCCAATGCACCAGGGAACAATTTCCAGCAAAACTCTCACCTGGAGAGAATGCTCATGGGTCTGACAACCTACTTCTTTGACAACACATATCTCACCTTGAGAGAATTATCACAGGCCTGACAACCCACCTCTTTGATAACATATAATATGGTTACAAAATGGAAAACCCCTTTACAACTCTTCTATACATATAAAGTAATGGTTGTCCTTTCTCAGATGGTTCGACCCCTTCTGCGCATGAGAAAAAAAATGATTGAACTCCCCCAAAAATACACTAAGGCCAACAATGTATATTGCATTCCTTAAAATAGACACTTGTCACCTTTAGAAGAAGCTTTAGCCACATGGTGACTCGTTCCCATCCCCCAGGAACTTAGAATAAATAATATCCATAAATTACACCTTTTGAAAATATTAATAAAATACTCCCTTGGACTTAAGTTCCCCTCTTTTCCCTTTTCTAGTGGAGTTAGCCCCCCATCTCTTTTTGTTTGATCTGTCTACATGCAGTGATGTGATATTATTAATAACTTCAGTGTGATTACATTTTACAAGGATAGGAGCACTTGCTTATTTGTGTCCCGGCTCACCAGCCTTATAATAACTCACTTCAAGGAAATCCCCGAGCACTTACTCAAGTGCCCTCAACATTGTGAAATGTGTTCACCCTTCCTTTGATGTGCAACCACACACACGTACCCATGTGTGTGCAACATTATGAAATGTGTGCACCTTTTCTTTGATAACAATCCTTGTACACTACTCAAGTGCACGCAAAACCGAAACTTGGTACCAACAGCTCACCAGCCTATATGTACATTTACATTTACAATTGGTACCAACGTCTCACCAGCCTATATGTACAATTAAAAATGGGATTTGGATTAGGGACATCAAATTCCCCTCCCCTTTATTTATGCATTGTCCTCAGTGCATTAGATACACATGTACATACAAAATTTCAAAAATCTTCAAAAATATGTGGATACTCTACCTGCATAATATCCTCGTGCTCCCAGGTTGCATCCTTAGGAATGTACTAGGTCCATTGGACCTTTACTAGCTACACGACTCAATTCGAGAACTGTTTGATTTTTTGATCCAATATGCAAACCAGTTGCACTTGAAAATCACCTTCTAGCTCCACTTGAATCACATCCAAATCAATAATATGACTAGCACTAGGTACATACTTCTTAAGAAATGATACATGAAAAAAATTATGAATACACAAGGATTTAGGCAATGCAAGAATATATGCGACAACACCAATCCTTTATAGGATATCAAATGGCCCACAGTAGCGTGTTTCCAACTTAGAACAATTTCCCAACTTTAGGGAACTACATCTGGATTTTACTTTCAAGAACACATGGTCACCCACTTTAAACTATATGTGATTTATGCCTTTATTTGCACAGATTTTCTTCCTATCTTGGGAAGCCTTTAAATTCTTCCTTATCTTTACCATCTACTCTTCCATTTCCTGGAGCAGATCTGGCCCAACCACTGCGCAATCAGTTGGGTTGTCCCAACTCACAGGTGTGTTTCACTTTCTAACATAAAGTGTCTCAAATGGGCTCATCTTTAGAGATGCTTGATACCCATTTTTATAAGAAAACTCTACCAAGTGAAGGTATTCTTCCCATTTTTATGGTTTATCCATCACATACATCCTGAGCATATATTCAATCACCCGATTTACCCTCTATGTTTGTCCATATGTCTCAGGATGATAAGTTATGATAAAGTTCATATTTGTTCCAAATCCTTTGAATATCCCTTTCCAAAAAATTTATGTGAACTTGGAATATTTGTCGGACAAAATTGTCTTAGGTACACCATGCAGTTTAGAAATTTCTTGCATGTATATTTCAAAAATGTTGGATGCCTTGTGCACAAACTTCACTGGAATAAAATGGGCAGCTTTAGTAAGCTTGTCCACTACTACCATAATGAAATAATGTTGCTTAACAATCCTAGACAGCTTAGTAATGAAATCCATGGTTACAAATTCCCACTTCCACTCAGGAATAGGTAAAGGCTATAGAAAACCAGTTGTATGTATGTGCTCAACCTTGACCTTTTGACATTCAAGGCATTTAGCAATAAAATCAACAACCTCATTTTTTCATTCCTGGACAAAAGTATTGTTTTTTTACTGTTTCAGTAGTTTTTGTGTAGTCTGGGTGTCCAACATAAGGAACCTTATGCATCTCTGACAATAACAAACTTTTCAACTCTTGATCTTGTGGCACATAGACTCTCTGCCTATACATGAGGATTACAACCTCTTTTAGCTCATAACCTTCCAATTTCTATTGCGACATACCTTGTTGTAGATTCATCTTTATGTCCACCTAGCGCTTATTTGATTTGGAAACCGCTAAAATTGGGTCACACAAATATGATTTTCAAATGCTAATGGTTGTAGCATGCATTTCATGCACCCTCCCGTTGAGTGCGTCAACCAACTTGTTTTCTTTCCCTATGATATTCTTTATGTCAAAGTCATACTCACTAAGGAATTCTAACCATCTACTGTGTCTGGAATTTAAAATTGGTTTTCCAAACAGATACTTCAGACCACCATGATCTATTCTCAGCTCAAATCTTTTACCCATGAGATAGTGTCACAACATCTTCAAGGCATGTACTATGGCTGCCAATTCTAAGTCATGAGTAGCATAGAGCCTTTAATGTTATTTTAACTTTCTATATTCATAGCACACCACATTCTTGTTTTGGCTAAGGACTCCACCAAGAACTTCCTTGCATGCATCTGTGCACACACTGAAGTCTTCATTAGGATAAAAAATTATCAAAATTGGCATACTTGTTAATAAACTTTTCAAGTGATAAAAACTTATTACACAATCAGAAGTCCATTCAAATCGCACACCTTTCTTTTGCATGGATGTGATTGGGTGCACAATTTTTTAGAAACCTTCAATAAAACTTATGTAATAACCTGCAAGTCCCATGAAGGGCCTCACCTCTATGACATTTTTGGGTGTTGGCCATTCCTCCTCAATGGCATTTATCTTGTTTGGATCCATAATTATTCCTTCCTTGGAGATGATATGACCCAAATAATGAATCTTTCGCTGGTAAAATGAGCACTTTCTCAACTTTGTATACAGTTGATGCTCCCTTGATACTAGTAGCACCATCCTCAAGTGTTGCTCGTGCTCTTATTTACTATTTTGAGTAAATAAATATGTCATTTAGAAATACAATGAAAACCTTATCTAAGTATTCTTTGAAAACTATATTCATAAAACACATGAAGACGACCGGTGCATGTGTCAACTATAATGGCACCAATATGAACTCGTAATGTTTGTACCTTGTTCTGAAGAAAGTCTTGTTGATGACTCCTTCTTTAATTCTCACTTGGTGATATCCATATCTGAGAACATTTTTTGAAAATATATGTGTGACTCTCAGTTGGTCAAAGATGTCATATATCCTTGTCAAAGGATACTTGTTCTTTATTGTTACTTTGTTCAACTGCCTAAAGCCAATACAAAGTATCAATGTACCATCCTTCTTCTTCACAAATAATATTGGGGCACCCCAAGGTGACACACTTGGGCATATATACCCCTTCTTCAGAAGCTCTTATAGTTTCATATGTAATTCCTTCAGTTCTGGCATACTCATCCTATAAGGAGTCTTGGATACAGGCACTGCTCCTGACATCAAATTTATAGAGAAATCAATATCTCTTTTCGGTGGAAACCCCGATATCTCTTTAAATACATCCTCAAATTATTTTAGTACTTTGTAGTCTTCAATATTTGGCACTTTATCCTTAGGTGCCTCCTCCATGTGCATTGCAAATACATGACATCATTTTATGTAGCTTTTCTTCAATTAAAAGGATGGAACTTCTCTAATAGTTACAACTCTTGGAATTCCTTGAACTGTTCTTAAATTTCCTTCCTCATCCAAACAAGTAAATGTCTTATTCTAACAGTTTAGAATGGCATGATGTTGTTCCAACCAATCCATACTAATGAGAAAATCATACAAGCCCAAAGTTATGATATTAAAATCATCTTGTGTGTGCAGTCCATTCATTTACATTGGACATGCCTTAACCATCTCATTAATTTTCCTTGTTGACCCTATAGCTAACTTCACCAACCAAAATTTTGCAAGCTTGATCCTCGAAAATTGGAATCTTTCCACCATATTAGGATCTAAATAACTATGAATAGTTCCTAAATCAATTAAAATGGAAATGGGTTGGTCATTAATATTGCCTTCCACTTCAATCATGTGCGACTAAAACTCAACTTTTTTGTGAACCAACACCACGTAAATCCTAGGTACATTTTTTCCCATGTCTTCAACTATCGTAGTTTGTTGTACACTGTGTGCAGTCCTCACTTTTTCACCTCTTTGAGGGAAATATCTGTACATATGATCTCTACCACAACCCCAACATTTAATAGGTTGTTGCCTTGATTTTTTCCCCACTGTCTCCATCATTATAGGCTCCTTGGGAGTTGGTTGTCCTTGTGCAATATTTATGAAAAATGGTGCCTTAGTCCCCTTCTTCTTGTGTTCCACCTTGCTTTTCATCTTGTCTTCCCAAACCTTTTGGAAATTCAGTCTTCCACTTTGTTGATCATAAAGACATTTAGCATGCCTTATGGTTTCCTCCAATGTATTGGGGTCATCATATTGTATCTTGTCACTGATAAATGAGGGAAACCCACTCAGGTACCTATGAATTTTAACTTGTTCATCCTTGATGAATGCAACATATTTCAGAAGCTCTAAGAATGTTATTTCATACTCATCTATTTTCATACTCCCAAGCTTGAGTTCAAATAAATCATTCATTTTCTTGTCATAATATCTCTTGGTTGAGTATTTCTTTTGAAAATACCTCTTGAACTCCCTCCAAGTAACCTTCTTTTCATCAATGTGTTGCACATGCATAAACTGATCCCGCCACATTGATTTTTTTCCCTTTAGTTGATAGATGTCAATTCTCCCTTTTGCCTGCACAGAATAATTATGCAGCTGGAAGCACTTCCTTATACCCACCAGCTAGGTCTCCACATATTCATCCTTCTTGTGCTCATCGTCAAAGGTAGGAGGCTTGATGATCTTATTCATTTATCCTTGTATATCATCTACCCTAGTCGTTCTCTTATGATTTCTGATAGGAGATGGACTTGAGTTACTGTGTGCTTTCCTAAATGAGTGCTTTGGTGAGTAGTGATGATTCCTTTCAACACTTCTTATTTCTATTCTTTCACCATGATACATGTGACTCCATGACTTGCTTGACTCTGTCTTCTTGTCCATTTTCTTTTCTATTCTCCAAGCTTCACATTAACTTGATATTGAAGTTAGATTTTTGTTCATTGGCTTTCATAAGCCTCTCATTATCAACTTTATAGCTCTAGACATATTATTGCAGTACCTTTATTTTTTCTACCAAGTTTATGCACTCCTCCTTGGATTATATACCATCAACACCCAAGTCGACATACAAAACCCTGAATTCATCATCATGGTTGAAAGTTCTCTACGCATCTGCCATGTTTTTTTAACTTTCTACATCGATTTAGACATGTTCTATTCGTTGTAAATTTTTCAAAATGTGCAGGCAATAATATTTTTTAGACAAATTCATCCAATAACTTTACGAAAACTCTGCACCATTTTGTCAGAATCCTTCCTTCAGAAGTTCATACGCGCAGTGGTATTCAACATGTACCAATGCACGGAGTCAATATTTGACATATACACCATGTATCAATATTACACATGCACCACAAGTTTGTTCCACGTAGCCCCAATTTTTAGTGCGCCCACATGTGCACTAGTGTTTACTACACAATTCTAGTGCCACATCCCACAATGTCGAAAAATTTAGAGTGCTCACTTGCACATTATTATTTTATGTGCACCATGGCCACGTTGTAATTCCAAATTCGACCACTTACCAGTCCAAATGTTTTCCTTAAGTAGGTACTCAGCCCATCCAAGCTCAGTGTTGAAAACCGAGCTCTGATACCAGAATGTAACATAACCCATTACTTAATATGCTCTGATACCATAATGTAACGTACCCCATTACCTAATATTCTCTAATACCATTTTTTAATGTACCCAGCCTCCTACTGAGTAATGTTAATCCAAAATCTAGTGTGCAAATTCCACTCTATAACATTGGTCTACCCAGAATACTTGAAGTAACATACTTGACCCCAAGTTGGGTCGCGCCACATATTTTTCCTCTTTTATCACAACGTATAATAATGAAATTAACATAATACAATTGTGTGCATAACCATACTGAGCACTCTTTCATGTGATCACTACTGCACGCACAACCAATCTAGCATTAAACATAAATTATGTTCTCCTTGTGTGCATGGATTTCTTCCCTATGCACACAAGCGAATTCAGCATCTTGTGCGCACAAAGTAATTCCCCACATGCATGGACATTCTAACCTTGCCTTGGAGACTCGTGACCATTATTATAAGGTTAACTTAACATTAAAACTAATAACATCTATCATACTTATCAATTTCGACTATAGAACTTAATATCAACACTGCACTTACTTGTGCAAGCAACAATATACACAATAACAACAATTACTTATATGCAACATCATACAAGAATTAAGCCCATATTAACATAGATAATTAAGAACATAGTTAATGATATAGGTACATAAAGGACACCTATCTTTTATGAAAAGTCACCAACTAAGCGTAGAACTCAAACATTCCTCCCATCCATAGACTATGTTTCTCATCAACTTTTAGCAGCAGGTCACCCCCGAGCTAGGGATTAAAATCCACCACAGAAAAGGGTTCCTAATTCTAGGCTAAGGTCTGATACTCATAAAAATTACTCAATCTAAGGTTCCCATTGTTGCAACTAGTCTACAGTCTCTCATTACCCACGTGCCTGTCCCACCCCAGGAAGTGTTCCCCTTCTATGCTCAATAGTCCATCGACTACCCCACTTCCCTTCCAGGGATTCAACAACAAGATGGAAAGGAATCCTTAGATCCCTACAACTAATGTCCATCACACTAGGGAACAAATTCTAGAAAAACTCTCACCTGGAGAGAATGCTCATGGGCCTGATAACCCGCTTCTTCGACAACAAATCTTTCACTTGAAGATAATGCTCACGGGGCTAAACACCCGCCTCTTCGACAAAATATAGTATAGTTACAAAATGGAAAACCTCTTTACAACTCTTCTTTGTAGATAAATTAATGGTCATCCTTTCTCATATGGTTCGACCCCTTCTACGCATGATAAAAAAAATGATTGAACTCCCCCCAAAATACACTAAGGCCAACAATATATATTGCATGCCTTAAACTAGACACTTGTCACCTTCAGAAGTAGCTTTAGCCACATGGTGACTCGTTCCCATCCCTCAAGAACTTAGAATAAATAATATCCATAAATTACACCTTTCGAAAATATTAATAAAATATTCCCTTGGACTTATGTTCCCCCCTTTTCCCTTTTCTAGTGAAATTAGCCCCCCGTCTCTTTTCATCTGATTTGTCTACACGCAATGATGTGATATTATTAATAAATTGAGTGTGATTACATTTTACAAGGATAGTTGCACTGGCCTATTTGTGTCTCGACTCACCAACCTTATAACCACACAGGCTCTCCAACCTCAAATACATATACAATTGTGTGTGTGTGTGTGTGTGTGTGTGTGTGTGTGTGTGTGTGTGTGTGTGTGTGTGTGTGTGTGTAACTTGGTTCGATGCACACTTCAAGGTAATCCTTGTGCACTTACTCAATTGCATGCATCATTGTGAAATGTGTGGACCCTTCCTTTCATGTGCAACCACACACACTTACCCAGGTGTGCACAACACTATGAAATGTGTGCACCCTTTCTTTGATAACAATCCTTGTGTACTACTCAGGTGTGCACAAAACCAAAACTTGGTGCCAATGGCTCACCAACCTATATGTACATTTACATTTACAATTGGTACCAACGACTCACCAACCTATATGTACAATTACAAATGGGTTTTGGATTAGGGACATTACTGTCTACATGGAAAACAAACAATAATTGAGTTTAGAACAAAGGAATACTCTGCAACAAAACCATTGGAGATTGTACACATTGATATATGTGGACCAATGAGAATAAAAGGGTTGAATGGAAAACAATACTTCATGCTACTTATTGATGGTTTAATAAGAATGACTGCAGTATGCTTTCTCAAGAAAAAATCGAAGGAATTTGAATGTTTTAGGACATTCAAAGAGATGGTTGAAAACAAGCCTAAATTGAAAATCAATTTCTTGAGATTAGAAAATAAAGGTGAGTTCACATCAAAAGAATTCATGGAATTTTGTGAATATCATGGAATAAAAAGGAAATTCTCAGCAGCTAGTACACCTCACCAAAATTGAGTTGTTGAAAGGAAGAACAAATACTCAAGCAAAATCAAGTCATATAAATGTTACAACCTAAAACTCAACATAATGGTGGAAAGCATCAATGTAAAGATTGATGAAAAAAATGTGTTGAAGACCAGAAAAGAAAACATAAATTCAAAAGAGTAGGAAGAAGAAGAAGAACTAAAATGAGAAGAGGTAGAAGAAGATGAAGAAGAACAACAAGAAGAGAAGCATCCAGAAGCAGAACAAAAAGAAAATGACCAACAATATTTCCATATACCTTCCAAGACACCTAACCGTCAGGTTCAGAAGAATCATCCACTAGAAAAAATTATTGGAGATAAAAATGCAAGAATAGAAACCAAAGGAAGCAAATGAGTACATACACTAGAATAGAGACACCTAGCACTAATATCCACAGTTGAAACTAGATGATTTGAGGAATCCAACAATGATGAACATTAGATCAAGGCCATGGAAGAAGAACCGAATCAAATAGAGAAGAATGAGACATGGGAACTAGTTCCAAGACCTAAGGACAAAATTGTGATTGGTACAAAATGGGTGTTCAGAAACAAACTAAATGAAGATGGATGGGTAACCAAAAACAAGAAAATTCTAGTATGAAAAGGATATTCTTAAGTTGAGGGAGCATATTTTGAAGAAAATTTTGATCATGTTGCCAGGATGGAAGCAATCAGAATGATCTTGGCTTATGCATGTTCTAAAAGTATAAGAATATATCATATGGATGTAAAATCAACATTTCTAAATGGAGAATTAGAAGAAAGGGTTTCTACTGTCGGAAGGAGAGGACTATGTTTTCATATTGAAGAAAGCTTTGTATGGACTCAAGAAAGCCCCTAGAGCCTGGTATTCAAGATTGGACAAGTACTTACAACAACAAGGATTCAAGAAAGGAAATGTAGATTGAACTCTCTACATAAAAGATGGATTGGGACAACATACTTATTATTGAAGTGTATGTGGATGACATCATCTTTGGAAGTGATGATGACAAGATGAGAAAGAAGTTTTCCAAAGACATGCAAAATGAATTTGAAATGTCCCTACTTGGTGAGTTGAATTTCTTCTTGGGACTCCAAATATCTCAACTAGATGAAGGTATTTTCATTTCTCAAACCAAGTACATCAAAGAGATATTGAAGAAGTTCGGAATGGAAGATTGCAAACTCGTAAGTACTCCTATGGTGACTAGTTTCAAGTTGAGCAAAGACGATGAATCCAAAGAAGTATATCAGAGACTCTATAGATCAATGATTGGTGTCCTACTCTATGTGGCAACCTCAAGACTAGACGTGATGTAAGGAGTTTAACAAGTTGCAAGATTTCAAGCGACACCAAAGGAGACTCATGTTATGACAGTAAATATGTCATGTCCCATTTTTGGCGAGCCTGGAAAAATTAAATATTTTATTAATTATTTTATTAAGTTGTCTAATTTAATTTGGAAACTAATATTTAATTAATTATTATTTAATTTTAAGTGACTCAAATAAAATATAACATTATAAAGTCACTTTATTAATATAAAGTGCTCTTCTAGAAGCATTGAGAAGAATTTCTCTCTAGAAAGATCCATGGAGCCTTTGTAAGGAAAAGGGAGCAAGTCATTTGAGGTAGGGAATTTTGTGCACTTTGTGAGAATTTTGGAGAGATTTCTCTACAAGTTCATAAAATCCTTAGGATGAAAACCCTTGGATATTTTGGTGAGTGGGACGAAAACGCCATCTCATTCTTGAGGAAGTTTTATCTCAGAAACTTCATTTGTGCTTCAATGATTACATTAAGATTTTATTCAGTTGCAGAGATTTGGGAGATTCATCAAAACCATATCATGGGTTTGTCATATTGCATGCCAAGGACAAGTTATTTCCCCTTGTGATGAGGATAATGAAGGTTGGGCGAATTAATATTTGAGTCAAGATGAATTTCCTTGATTGGGAGCATATATTCCTTTGTTGGGAACACCATTATTCATTGTTTTGAGCATGGTATTGATTATTCTTTTGTTGGGAGTATTATAGATGCATATTAGGTGATTTATTCCTTGTAGTTCGAGCCATAGAGAAGAGAAATTGTCATTATCTGTTGGCACAAGGGCAGACCCTGGGTTCAATGCTACAACAACGCACCAACAAAACCCTAACTACCGGCCCTTTCAACAACACATGCGAATAAGATGAAGTCTCACCCAAGGTAGAGGCAGGGGTGGTTGCAGGACTCAGGTGTTTGCATCCTTAGCTGTGACACAGATCTGTCATTGTAATACTTAAAAGAGCACTTAGCACCGACAGTTCATCAATATTTGACCACTATCTACTCCGCAGATAAAATAGAGCATCACATCATTCATTCAAATATGATGTATCTAAGCACTTATCATAGAGAGGTAGATTAGATCTAGCATATTCAAACACTAATCACTATCACATAAGTCAGATATAACATCCCTATACATCGTTAGCACAAAGCATAAACATGACTATCTATCTATATCAAAGCACTTAACAAGTAAAGACAGAAACACATCAACACATCCCACAAAGCATAGCAACACAACATGTACGTGGTTTACCCCCACCCTCGGGCTATGTCCACCAACTCTTATCTATATTATCTTTAGTCAAGCTTCTTACATGCACATAGCATCAAAATCCTACTCTGTAAAAGACAGGAGATCTACGTGCACTCTGCCAGATCCTCCTTCTTCGATTTAGGGTACAACACCAAGCCTTCTTACAATTACTTGCACGTAGTTCTGCAAGTCTCACACAGTATGCAAAAAGCATCTACAATCCATACTTATCACTTAGCCCAATATCACACAGATATGCCTCTCCTTACATTACCTAGACATCTATTTATACTTTACAAAATAGGCCTAAACATGGATAAATCCATGGGCCGACATCCCCATACCCGTTACATAATCCCAAATCCCAAAAAAAACCCAAAAAGGGGCCGATATCCCATGATATCTTCTTCGTCTTGTGCTCCTCCTTTGACAGGTTGTCGAAGTCCCAAAATAGGTCAAACTTGACCAAGGATCTCCCAAAACTTGGTCAAGGGCCAACAAGCCCCCAACACTCACCTGTGACTCATCCCGAGTCACTCTGATCTGGGTAGTTCTTCTTCGAAAGCCTCAAGCTTAGCTCGAGATGCTTCGACTTGTTGTTGTTCCATGGCCTCCTATTCAGCGAACTCTTGGATGACTGCCTCATTCACAGGTCCTTCTAGGCATTGTTCTGCTGCAGCAACAACTTGATCCAGTTCTGCTCCTCGGCCTTCGATCTTTGTGATCAGTTTGTAAGCCTCGTCCTGTACATCTTGGAGTCTTTGAGTCACTTCCATGAATTTTCTCTGAATGATGTGAACCTCCTGCTGGGTAGTGCGCTGCTCTTGGGATCGTTTCATTCTTTCCACAGCTGACAGGGGCTTCAACTGCACCTGTATTGTTTATTCTTGTTGCTTCACCTCCTGGAGTTGTGACTCCAGTGCCTTTAGTTCTGTATTCTCAGTGAGTTTCTCATAAGTCTAGGCACTGCGGTCACTGATTTTCTTAAATTCCATTGCAAAAGATTTTATTCTCTTGACTGTGCTCCGGGCAATGGCTTCTCTTTGGTCCCTTATATCTTGCGGAGTCTCGGGCACTGTACGGAGCTCTAAGTCTACTATGTGTTGTTGTAGCTACTGGATAGCTTCTGTGAGATTCTCTACTTGCTATGTGACTCGGTCCTCTACCTTTATTTCTAAGACTATCATAGAGAGAAATGCTCTGTTGATTGCTTCTTTCACTTCGAGTTGTTCTGCAAGCAACTGTTATTTTCCTTACTGCATATGTTCTTTTTCTTCATCGAACTTCACTTGGAGAGAAATATTTTCTTGTTCTACAGCATTGCATTGTTCTACGAGTACGCCTTGCACTTGCTCCAAGGCCTGGGTGGCTTGTTCTATTTCTTCTTTTGCTCATTGAAGGCAAGATTCGATTATATCAGCTAGTCGATGGAGTTGGGATGGCTCATCTCCCAACTTTGGTTCTCCCAATGGCAGGGGCACAGTGGAGACTGCATGGCTGGAATGAAGGGCCTGTTGTACCCATCAAACTTTGACTTCAATTCTCTCATACATTTCTTCCTGCTTAGCTTCTTGTTTCTCTGCTATTTCCAGTGAAACGTCGTTCAAGGATACTATGATGAAGTCAAAATCATCGAAGGTGAGGACAATCTGCATCTTGGTCATGGTGGCTTTCGATTTCTTTCGGGAAGAAGGTTTTAGGGGGGAAACCTTCCTCTTCTTCAAGGGGTCAACCTCATCTCTGGGCGGTGTTACTTTGTGTTGTCGCTTGACCAAGTTTTGAGGAACACTTGCTCATAATTGATTGTTTTTGGGACTTCGATAGCCTATCGAAGACAAAGAGAAAAGAGAAGCAGGAATTGCAGAATCTAGGCCCCCTTTTGGGTCCTTTTTGGGTTTTTGGAAATATGTAATGGGAAAGGGATGTCAGCCCATGGGTTTACCCACGCTTAGGCCCACTTTTGTAATGTATAAATACAAGGATAGGCAATGTAATAAGTAGTAGATGTGGTTTATTAGTGCAATTGGTAGTGCATCTATGTGATGTTGAATAAGTGTTATGTGCGAACTGTGTAAGGCTTGCAAGGCTAAGTGCAAGTTACTATGAGGTTGCTATAGAAAGCTAAGTGCTATAAAGCAAGGAAGAAGGATCTAGTGAGTTGCACAGATCTTCTTTCCTATGCGAAGAAGGGTTTTGGAGGCTTTGTGCTTGTAACAGATTGAAGACGATAATAAAGAAGAAGATCTTGTGGACATAGCCCAGGGTGGGGGTGAACCATGTAAATCTGTGTGTTATGCTCTGTGTTTTGATTCAATGTGTTTATCTTTACTTATTGTATGTGTTTTGATATATCCACTTATGTTTTGTGCTTCTTAGATATATATGATTGTTAGATCTGATGTGTATGAGGATGATTAGTGTTGATCTACTGGATCTGATCTAGGTTACTATGGTTAAGTGCTAAAATATTGTAGATCTGAGTATTCACTGTGAAGCTCAGTGTTGTCTGCGAAGTATAATAAGGGTTGAATATTGATGAATGGTCTATTCTAAGTTCTCTGTAAATGATATAATTACATATCTATGTCCCAGCTAAGGTTGTAGACACTTGAGTCTTGCAACCACCCTTGCCTCTACCTCAGGTGAGACTTCATTTGCTTCGCAGGTGTTGTCGAAAGGGCCTGTAGTTAGGGATTTATTGGTGCGCTCTTGAGCGTTGAACCCTAGATCTGCCCTTGTTACAACAAATGGTTCCATTGTCAGGACCTGAAACTATGATTGTTGGGAACTGAGGAAGAAGAAACTTTGTGCAAAATAAAGCTCTGTGCGTAGATTTGTTGCCCTAGTGCACAGCTTTTTACTCGACCTATGAAGCTCTGTGCCAGGAATAAGGTCAGATATGAAGAGAGAAATATCAGATGTGAAGAAAAGAAGCAAGATCTGAACGCTATGTGCTCTAAGAAAAAGTAAAAGTGGAAATTTCTAAAAGAAAGAGGTAAGATCTGCAGAAAAGAGGTAAGATCTATAAGCTCTGTGCTCTAATAAAGGTAAGAATAGTTAAAATTTCTTAGATCTGGAAGCTTTGTGCTCTGTAGAACTAAGATAAGTGAATTTTTTTGTTTCTAGAGCATGGATCTAGGTATGTTTGATAGATTATGTCCTAGCTTAAAACCTAGGGCATTAATAGATGAAAGAAAGTTTGATATGAATAGATCTGATAAATATAATGATAGATATGTTATACCTATGCATAGAAAGAATGTTTGGACTAACAAATGGATGCAGGATCCTAGAAAGAAATTTTTGTAGGTTAGCTATCATGATTCTAGTCCGCAGTACAGAAGAGGTTGGGGATCAATTAAAAGAAAGTGAGGATTAATCCTATGTTACAGTTGCAGAAAACCAGGCCATCTAGCTAAGGAATGCCTTGGTAGAAGACCTAGTTGTCTCTGTTGCAAAGATATGGACCATGAGGTATTGGATTGCCCTAGAATGGTCGCTAAGCTTGAAAGGATAAATCTGAATCAAGAAGACCATAAGGCAGATCCATAAAAGGCAAAAAACCAGCAAGAATCAGAAAAATTATTAATACAGATGAAAGAAACCCTGAAGGAACATAAAGATTTCTGATTACCAGAGATCTTCAAAGAAAAGGAGCAAGTCGAAGCAAGACTAGGGGACGTCGACATGGACTATATTCTTGATGAAGAAACACAAGTGAACATTATGCCAGAAATAACTTGGGAAGCTATAAGGAAGCCTGCAATGATTCCTTCACTAGGAGGAATAGGACTATACAGAGGAAAACTAATGATGTTATGTGGAAAACTCGCTCAGATACCTATGACAGTCAATGGAACTTCAACAGAAGAAGATTTTGAGATTATCAAATTCATTGAGGATAGCACCCTGTTTACTATGATACTCGAAAAACATTGGATTGAAAGAGATCAAGCCAAAAAGAAGGAAGAAGAAAAGGTTTTAGAACAACAGAGACAAAAGTTAAAAGATTTCATGACTAAAAGGATCGCACAGTTGATAGAAGAACAGGAGAAATGCTCAAAGCCATCTAACACTAGAATCCCAAATGTTGAGGCCAAATCTACACAAAAGGCTGAAATCTCTACCCCAGAAAAAGAAGAAGTGATTACCTAAACCTTAGGAGAGAATTTCATCAGCACGAAGTGACTATGTCCAAGGAAAATAAGAATCAAAATGAGAAGAGAATCACCGAGATGAAGCTCATTGGAAAGAAGGCTAGAAAGCTAAGTAAGAAGAAGGCTAAGATTGAAAAATTACAGAAGATCCTAGAGGGTACCTCGCAGCAAGACACTTTGCAGAATTGGAGCTTCACCAGGATATCAGAACAATGATATATGCCACTTCGCCGAGGCAAAGTAATATAGCCATTGGACGCCAATATAATCATTCGATTGCCACTTCGAACAGGTCAGAAAGCATTTATGGCTAGACACTAGACCGTTAGACCACGCCATAATGGACAGAACATAAGTTAATGCAGCCTCATACCCGTTGCAAGAAGACCGTTGCTAAGTTTCCCTACTTAGTCCGTCGCTCCACGCACCGATAATACTTTTTTCTAAGTGAGAATTTGAGCCCGAAACCTGATATTACTTCACCTTGTGATCATTTCCTTGTTCCCATACCGTTCATTGTAGTCTCTGAATTCACTTCACACCCGAGCTAGTTGACCCAAGCTTGTATGTCAAATGAGCTTGGCATTGTTGAGAAAGTAGTTGAAAAATTTTTAATTGACTTAATGACTGAGAGAGTCATGTTGGAGCAAGGATTATCTACAGGATTCTAAGCATCGTCAAAAACAGGACTCCAGGCCTCCCCTTCCACTGCTCGCGTTGGTCCATCCCGGCCGACCGATGAGAAACAGACCAAGCACAGGGATGACATCGCAAATGCCAAGCTTATCCCATGCATTCTACCTACTTACTTACCACTTCTAAGTGGTGCCATCAACTATGATAGTGTACCTCGAGACTTTGAGTACACTTTGATCACCGCGTACCTTCCGAAAGGGGTGCACGTAGTTCGTGCTGACTAGGATAAGCTCGTAGCACTGAAATTTAGGGATTTTAACCTTCGAGATCGTAAATTTTACAACATGTTAGCCCCACATAAGTACTTAACCAGGACCAAAGGAAAGATTTCTAAGATTATCCCACATTCATGGACCCAGAACCTCGCGCAGTCCACACTGCTTAATGTAATGAAGATCCCGCACTTCGGCAGACACCAAGAAGTCAACGCATGCGTCAAGTTGTTGTTGTCCTGCTACCATGGAGGATACTTATGGTTGGACTGTCGCATCACTGTGGATCTGAAATTGATCAATCGGATCATAGGACTTAGTATACAAGGCCCTAACCCACAGGAGTTTTACCCTGGAAAGACCTCAGACCAAGCACTAGCGCAGAAGATAAAAGAAACTTAGGGCGATGTCGAAAAAGGCACATGAGGTTACAAGGTAGCTTCTATCTAGAGTGGTGTAGTTTGCCTTGCCTGTCAGTTGATCACGAGAAATCTAGTTCGCAAGAACAAACCAACAAAAGTGACTAGATTCATAGTTGACCTCATAGGGAAGTGCATCGAGGGACTACAGATGAACTGGGCGTAGTACCTTGTAAACCAACTAGAGCTTGATTGAAGAGAAGTGCAAGACCAAGGGTATGAGTTCCACTTTAGTTGGTTTCTCATACTAATCACTTTCATCACCTAGGAGCTACCAGAAGGTGCCACTTTTCTAGAGATCGAACCCTTCGAACCAGTGGTCGCAAATTTTTGTACGCTGTGGTACTCCAGCGACATGAACAAGCAATGGTAGTCCAATTTTTTCTTCCAAGCCTATTACAACCAATTGAAGAATTCAATCCAGTCTACACCACACCTCACCCCAAAAACACTTCACAGGTTTAGACCTTTGATAAAATTCAGCGTGGACCACCACTTCACCTATATCATAACGCGCGATGATGAGCACAAACAGTAGCTCCAGTCATACTACAAGTTGACAGAAGAAGACTTGGAGCAGATTACCAAGGAATGGTTGACGAACCTCGTTGCAGCGGACCCCACAGAAATGTCCGACGTCGATAGCCTTGAAGCTATGTCGAATACACCTGGACCAAGCAAGACTAAGAAGGATGATGAAGTTCAATATGTCCATAGCACATCCACGAAGACTACTTCGATCTCACTTGAGCAGGGAGGTGATGGTGAAGAACTAGGTGGCACAGAAGTTAAGCAAAACAAAGGTGAGGTTACGTTTCCTAGAGAGGAGGAGGATCCCTCTAAGAAAAGGAAGATTACCCCACCAAAGTCGTCATCCCGAAAGAAAACTAAGGCCACCCAGACTACATTTATGACTACGCTCACACCGAACGACTTCGACTTCTTAATCATTGAGTTGAATGATGCTTCACTAGAGATCGCAAAAAACCAAGAAGCGAAGCAGGAGGAGGTATTCATCCAAATCAAGGGTGAACTTCAAGAAGTGCAGCAGGCACTCCAGTCCAACTGAGTAGTTTCTACTACGCCCTTGACAATTGGAACAGCAGGAACAGGCGATGAGCCCACCCAATTATATCAGATCGTCGATAAAGTTGAAGCTCACCTTCAATGAGCTCAAGAAGACACAGCGTTGTTATTGGATAAATTCGTAAGTGCGGACACAAACCGATCTCCCTATATCCACCTGGATCTAGAACAAATCAAGACAGAATATGACTCTTTCCCTAGATTCTAACCATTGAATTAAATAAGAGGCAAGAACAAGAAACATACCTTATTAACGCTTCCTTTGTTCTTTGTTGTTCCCGCTTCACTCCAATGATCTCGTACAGTCAAGACAAAAACAGTACAAACCAAGTGGAGTGAAGAAAGCACAATCTATTCAACAGTGAATCTATGTATATGATCAAGGAGTTATACAATAAAGTAGAATTAGCTTTATGGTAAATGGACATATTACTGTATCATATTGATGGAAAGTAAAGATTACAACATGAGCCTTGATGTTGCAAACTTTATTTCGATGGCCCTTGGCTCCGACACACACACTTGCTCACTTGCATGAAGAAGATCAACCACCTTTGATAAACTTGCTAGAGTTCTTAGTTGTTGTAGCATCAGTCCTTCACACAATCTTTCACCAATTCTCCAATGTCTTGCTTAACCTTGTTTGCTTCTAACTTTTTCCATGAGAATTCACTCAATATATAGGAGAGAATGAATTAGTTACTTGGATAGGAATGATCCCAAAATATCAGGGAATTCAGTATTAGGATAACCATTCGAATGCCATCTCATCCTTCTAGAAGATTCCCTTCTAGAAGCTTCGAGAATTCATCTTTTTCCTTGCTTTAGAAAGAGTTCGCACCCTAGCAGTTCAACACAGTGAGAACTTCTCGCACCCTGGCTTAAGGCACCCTGCGAGAATCATGCATTCTCGTAGGAAAATATACTAGCAGCCTGCGAACAGTCCTCAAAAATGTGATTTCTAGAAAGTGATGAAGGTAACTTTGCTCAGGAGAAAGTTCTAATGAAGAGCCTAAGTACACCATCATCAATACATCATCATGACGACCAAAATCATGGGTAACAATCGCAAGCCACCCAAGCTTTGACACAAGTACAGAGCGCACTTGTAGAACAACAGAGTCAGGAAGAACAGGAAAAGATTTCCCTGCAAGCGAAGTGGGATGAGGAAAAAGAACAGTTACAGCAGAGCAAGAAACAATTGCTAGCAAAGCAACTTGAAGTACAGGAAAGGGTTCACAAATTACTTTGCTCTGTGATGGTCATAGAAGTGAAGATTGAAGAACATGTCCCACAACAGGTGGCACAACTTGAAGAAGTAATCCAGGAACTTCAGCAGTGCATTGTAGATATGGAACTCTGTACCGTGCCCGAGACTCCGCAAGAAATAAGAGATCTCAGGGAGGAAACTACCTACAGCATAGTTGGCCGATTAAAAACCCTTGCCTTGGAATGCAAGCAGCTGAGTGCTAGAAGTGCCCAGACTTATGAGAACCTCACAGAAAATTCATAGTTGCAGACATTGGAGGCCCATCTCCAAGAATCAAAGCAACACGCATATACACTACAGGC
This sequence comes from Picea sitchensis, assembly GCA_010110895.2. Classification (NCBI taxonomy): domain Eukaryota; kingdom Viridiplantae; phylum Streptophyta; class Pinopsida; order Pinales; family Pinaceae; genus Picea; species Picea sitchensis. The sequence continues at coordinate 167,011 of SNQJ01S0034171.1, read as the reverse complement.
GCAGTTGAAGGCCTTGACCCAGTCGAAAGAATGAAGAGATTTCCAGAAAAACACACCACCCAACAATAGGTACACACGCTGCAAAGTAAAGTGATGGAAGTATCCCAACGACATCAACCAATCCAGGAAAAGGCATGACAATTGTTCATTGAAGTTGAAAGTCAGGGAGTCGAGCTTGAACAAGTTGTCATCACCGCAGAACAACGCCTGGAAGGGCCAGTAAATGATGCAGTGATCTAGGAGGCAAGAGGTTGTCACACTGCAGCAAGTCAAAGAAGTTCGTGCCAAGCTCAAGGCACTCGAGGAAGAATTGATCAGACCAGAGTGACTCAGGACAAGTCACAGGTGAGTGTTGGGGGCTTGTTCGCCCTTGACCAAGTTTTGAGGAACACTTGCTCATAATTTACTATTTTTTGGATTTCGACAGCATGTTGAAGACCAAGCGCAAAGCGAAGTGGAAATTGAAGAAGCTAGGCCCCCTTTTGGGTCCTTTTTGGGTTTTTTGGAATATGTAATGGGAAAGGGATGTCGGCCCATGGGTTTACCCATGCTTAGGCCCACTTTTGTAATGTATAAATAGAAGGATAGGCAATGTAACAAGTAGTAGATGTGATTGCTTAGTGCAATTGGTAGTGCATCTATGTGATGTCGAATAAGTGCTCTGTGCGAACTGTGTAAGGCTTGCAAGGCTAAGTGAAAGTTACTGTGAGGTTTCTATAGAAAGCTAAGTGTTGTAATGAAAGGAAGAAGGATCTAGCAAGCTATGCAGATCTTCTATCCTATGCGAAGAAGGGTTTTGGAGGATTTGTGCTTGTAACAGATTGAAGACGATAATAAAGAAGAAGATCTTGTGGACGTAGCCCCAGGGTGGGGGTGAACCACGTAAATCTGTGTGTCATGCTATGTGCTTTGATTCAATGTGTTTATCTTTGCTTATGCTATGTGCCTTCATATATCCACTTATGCTTTGTTCTTCTTAGATATATATGATTGTTAGATCTGATGTGTATGAGGATGCTTAGTGCTAATCTACTAGATCAGATCTGGGTTACTATGGTTAAGTGATGAAATATTGTAGATATGAGTATTCACCGTGAAGCTCTGTGTTGTCTGCGAAGTATAATAAGGGTTGAATATTGATGAATGGTCGATGCTTTGTGCTTCTTAGATATATATGATTGTTAGATCTGATGTGTATGAGGATGCTTAGTGCTAATCTACTAGATCGGATCTGGGTTACTATGGTTAAGTGATGAAATATTGTAGATATGAGTATTCACCGTGAAGCTCTGTGTTGTCTACGAAGTATAATAAGGGTTGAATATTGATGAATGGTCGATGCTAAGTGCTTTGTAAATGATATAATCATAGATATGTATCCTAGCTAAGGTTGCAGACACCTGATTCTTGCAACCACCCCTACCTCTACCTTGGGTGAGACTTCATATACTTCGCAGGTGTTGCTGAAAGGGCCAACAGTTAGGGATTTGTTGGTGCACTCTTGAGCGTTGAACCCTGGGTCTGCCCCTGTGCCAACACTTCACCTGGCTTTTGTTTAGCTTCTACTTCATCATCACCCCCTCAGTCAGGTGACATTGAAGCAGTCTTTCCTGAGGTGTTGCTTAAATTTTGGACCTCCTCAGTCTTCTTGGGTGTACTTTGTTCTTTATGAGTGTCCTCTGGGATGTCAAGATCATATATCTTTGTAGGGTTGGTGGGGATAAGGAGGTCAAAATATCATTCCTTAGTGATCTCCTCAAGGTCTTCTTCTGTAAGTTTATAATATGATTGGAGCTTCTCTTTATGTTCATCTGGTCGCATTGTAATGTATATGAAGTGTTGATCGGTGTTGAACTTCATCAGGGGTCGCAACCTCTGTAAGGTGTTCAAAGTCATGTGAGGCTCATCATCAATGGATATCTTTAGCTGGAGGTAATATGTATGAAACACAGCATTCGACTACCACTGTTTGTTCATATCACTTGAATACCAAAGGGTATCAAACTTCGCAGCAAGCGGTTCGAATAGCTCTATGTCTAGGAAGGTCGCACCTTTCGACATCTCCTAGGCAACAAATACAATGAGGATCAGGAGCCAGCTGAAATGAAATTCATAACCCTGATCCTATGCTTCTCGGTAGTCTAGTTCCAATTGGTTAACTAAGTACTTTGATGAGTTAATTTGTAGGCCTTACGCGCACTTCCCTGTGAGGTCAACGACAAAGTCGATGAACTGCATAGGTCGGTTCTTCCTTACTAACTTTCCAGCTATCAATTGACATGCTAGGTGCACTGTGCCACTTTGGATGGAAGATACCTTGTAGCCTCTTGTTCCCTTCTCAACATCGCCATATGTATCCTTGATATTATGTGCTAGCACACGATCTGCGGCTTTTCCTAGATAAAACTCCTGCGGTTCGAGTCCTTGCATACTCAATCCTGTGATCAAGTGGATCAGCATTGGGTCAACTGTAATATGGTGGTATATCCATAAGTAGCCTCCATGGTAACATGACAGTAGCAACTTGACACATGCGTTGACTTCCTGGTGTCTTCTGAAGTGTGGTATGTTCATGACATTCAGCAGGGTGGACTGCACGAGGTTCATTGTCTATGGATGGGGAATTATCTTTGAATTCTTCCCCTTCATTATGGTTAGGTACTTGTACAAGCCGAGCATACCATATATCTTGCGATATCTGAGGTCGAAGTCGTTGAACTTCAATGATGTGATCTTATTCTTCTCAGTTCGAACTGCGCATATCCCCTTCGGGAGGTACGCAGTGACCATGGTGTACTCTAAATCTCTTGGCACACTATCACGACTCATCACGCCAGCCAGAGGCAGGATGTAATCGGGCAATATGGTAGGAATCAGCTTCGCATTTGCTAGGTCGTCTTTGTGCTTGGTTCTCTTTTCCACTGATGGTAGGGATGGTCTGACTCCGCGAGCAGTCGATGAAGAGGCTTGCATTATTCTCGTCGATGAATTTTGTACACCTGCAGACATCGAAATTACTCATTCAGTCATGAGGTCGATGAGAACCTCTTCAACAACTTTCTATGCAACGCTGAACTCGTCCGACATACACGCTCGGGGTTGGAAATCTCAGGTTCGAAGAGTAACTTAGACACTACAATGGGATAGAGGACAATAGCATAATGATCACTATGTAAAATCAACAAGTCTATGGGCTCAAATTCACAGTTAGAAAAAGTGTTCTCGGTGCATTACACGATGAGATAAATAGATAACTTAGCAACAGATCTCTTGCAACGAGTGAGAATCCTTCATTAACTTTGTTATGTCTATTATGGAGTGGTCCAATGGTCTGGTGGTGAACCATAAATGCCTTTCTACCCATTCGAAGGGTCAGTCAAATGGTTATATTTTTCCCAACGGATATATTGCTTCGCCCTAGTGAAGTGCCATGTGATGTTGTTCTATTATCCCGGCGAAGCTCCAATTTTGCAAATTCTCCCTCTGCGAAGTTCCCTCTGGAACCTTCTGTAACTTTTCAATTGTAGCTCTCTTCTTACTTAGTTTTCTAGACTTCTTTCTGGTGAGCTTCATCTCGGAATTCATTTTTTTCATTTTGATTCTTATCTACTTTTGGCATAGTTACTTTGCATTGTTGATATCCTTTCCTAAGATTTGAGGGTGATACTTCTTCTTTATCTAGAATAGGTACTTCAATCTTCTGTGGGTCTTCTAGTGTTCTTGCAACTTCGACATCCAGGTCTCTGGTGTTAAATAGCTTCGATCTGTTCTTTTGTTCTTCAATCAAGTATGTGATCCTTCTAGTCATGCAATCTTTTAACTCTTTCTTCTTCTGCTCTAAAACTTCTTTTTATTCCTTCCTTCTAGCCTGATCTCTTCCAATCCAAGGTTTTCCTAGTAACATGGTAAATGGGGCGTTGTTCTCAATAAATTTAACAATCTTGAAATCCTCCTATGTCGAAGTCCCATTGGCATTCATAGGTATATGGGTGAGCTTTCCACATAGGTTTATCAACTTTCCTTTGAATAGTCTTATTCCTCCTAATGAAGACTATAGCTTCTCAAGTTCTTTATGTCATGATATTCACCTATGTTTCCTCATCTAAAACACAGTCAATGTCGAAGTCTCTTATTCTTTCTTATATGTGTGATTTTTATTTGAAGATCTCTGATAAGATGACATGTTGGTGGCCATTCAGGGTGTCTTTTATCTGTAACAATACTTTCTCTAATTCTTTCTAGGGTTCTACCATAATCGTAGTTTATGGATATGCCTTAGGTTTTCTTGTCTCATGTCCATTCCTTCAAGCTTAGCAATCATTCTAGGGCAATTCAATACTTCATGGTCCATAGATTTGCAACAAAGACAACTAGGTTTTCTCCCAGGGCACTCCTTAGCAAGGTGTCCCAGTTTTCTACAACTGTAACAGAGGGTTAATCCTCTCTTTCTTTTAAATGATTCCCAAATCTTCCTGTACTGCACACTAGGATCATAGTAGCTAACCTGCAAACATTTCTTTCTAGGATCTTGCATCCACATGTTAGTCCAAAAATTATTTCTATGCATAGGTATAACATATCTTTCACTATTCTTATAAGATCTACGCATGTCAAACCTTCTTTCATCTATTAATGCCTTAGTTATCAAGCTAGGACAAAATATATCAAACATACCTAGATCCATATTGTTGAAACAAAAATTTCCACTTATCTTACTTCTACAGAGCACAAAGCTTTCAAATCTATAACTTTTCACTATTCTTACCTTTATCAGAGTACAGAGCTTACAGATCTTACCTCTTTTCTTCAGATCTAACCTCTTTTCTTGGCACAGAGCTTCACAGGTCAAGTGGAATGTTGCGCACTAGGGAAACAGATCTACGCATGGATCTTTCATAGTTTCAGGTCGGATCATTGCACAAATCTTCTTCTTTCTCAGTTCCCAGCAATCACAGTTTCAGGTCGAATCTTTGCACAAATATTCTTGTTCCTTAGTTCCCAACAATCACAGTTTCCAGTCCCGGCAACGAAACCATTTGTTGGCACAGGGGAAGACCCAGGGTTCAATGCTACAATAGCGCACTAACAAAACCGTAACTACCGGCCCTTTCGAAAACACCTGCAAAGCAGATGAAGTCTCACCCGAGGTAGAGGCAGGGGTGGTTGCAGGCTTAGGTGTTTGAAACCTTAGTTGGGACACAAATCTATGATTGTAATACTTAACAGAGAACTTAGCACCGACAGTTCATCAATATTTGACCATTATCTACTCCGCAAATAAAATAGAGCATCGCATCATTCATTTAGATCTGATGTATCTAAGAACTTATCATAGAGAGGTAGATTAGATCTAGCAAATTCAAGCACTAAGCACATTCACATAGGTCAGATCTAACATCCATATACATCGTTAGCACAAAGCATAAATAGGACTATCTATCTATATCAAAGCACTTAGCAAGTAAATACATAAACACATCAACACATCGCACAAAGCATAGCAACACAACATGTACATGGTTCACCCCCACCCTGGGGCTACGTCCACCAACTCTTCTCTTTATTATCTTCAGTCAAGCTTCTTACAGGCACATAGAATCAAAATCCTACTCCGCAGAAGATAGGAGATTTGTGCACACTCTACCAGATCCCCCTTCTTCGAGTTAGGGTACAACACCAAACATTCTTACAATTACTTGCACATAGCTTTGCAAGTCTCACACAGTATGCACAAATCATTTACAATCCATACTTAGCACTTAACCCAATATCACACAGATATGCATCTCCTTACATTGCCTAGACATCTATTTATACTTTAAAAAATAGGCCTAAACATGGATAAACCCATGGGCCGACATCCCCATACCCGTTACATAATCCCAAATCTCAAAACGGACCCAAAAGGGGGCCAAAACCTCATGATCTCTGCTTCATCTTGCGATCCTCCTTCGACAGGTTCTCGAAGTCCCAAAATAGGTCAAACTTGACCAAGGATCTCCCAAAACTTGGTCAAGGGCCAACATTCTCCTTGTTGGGTTTATTCTTCTAATGATTGGGCATTTTATTCCTGTTAGAAGGCACTAGATTTGAAAGGAGAAAATTCTATCTGCTAGAGCCAATTACTAAGGAGGACTGAGCTTGATCATCTATAGATCTGGTGCATATATTACAGCCATGTTTGTGCCAAACTTGAGGACGCATCTTTCTCATATGTGGTTGTTATTGTAAGAGAAATCCTTAATAGTTGGGAAGATATTGTTCTAAGTTAGATTGTGGAGGACTTATGTTATCGTTTAGCATTGGGTTTGGGGTTATGGTAGCCCATATGTAAGTTTTAACCCCGTTACTTCATATTTGGAATGATACAGTGGGTGCACCTCTTGATACTTGTATCATCATTCTCATGCGATATTCCCTCTATTAAAGGAGTTATATTGTGTTCATATTTTGGAATACCAAGAGAAACATATCTCCATTGCTATTTGGTTCATTACAACCTATTATAACTGTTGTAAAATCCTTGTATCAGATTGGAAACATCCCTAGGAATCTGCTTTATAATACTAAATAAGTCAAAGATTTTAGACGTAATCATGTTGTCTTTTATGATTTATTATTGGTAATTATTACACATGTTTATTGTTGGTATTTCTTTGATGCTCCATGCTATTGTAAACACTTAAATAAGTTAGAAAACAATCAAATGCAAGCTACAGCAATTTTCATACCAATTGTTTGCAGAAATGATGCAATGAAACATGATGCACTAAACATGACAGTGACCCTATAATCATAACAACCAACACCTGGGAAGACATAAGGAGGTATAATCACAATTATTGGACACTCTAAACACATCAAAAACCCTCTAAGAAGTTGGCATATCGAAGGGAGATCAATTGGAAAGTGTATTTGGGACCACCATCAAAGTGTTTGGCAAAACACCCCTAAGGAAGTATGTTGATTTATAGCTAATATTTTATTGGGAATCCTACAATGGTATCAGAGCATGATCTTCGACAGATGTGACGTTTGAAGGGAAGCCCTTGCACGGGTAATCCGTATTGCAGTTTGGGTACATATTTTTTAACTGGATGTGAGTGCAATTTAGAACAAATATTTGTTGATTGACTGTGGATTATTACTTCACTCTGTACAATCACTTTGGTTGAAACTACCATTCAATAGACAACTTGAGGAGGATATTATTGCAAGGTTTATCATCATTTGAGGAGTCTCTTTCAGGTACTATTCAGCTGCAATTAATGGTGTTCCAGTTTTGTGTGACTGATTGCATTTATCCATATGATAATTGAAATGGAGTGAAGGGCGTGGACATAGGAGAGAAGTTTTTCCTCTATCTTAGATTATGAGGTAGTCACTAAGTATGGTGGAAAGTCTTGGTGTTAGATCTTTGGATAGATTTGGTTTATCACTATTATTTGGAAGTTTTTCTTAGCCTTTGTCTTCTATTATTGTCGAGTCATCCCAAGGATTTGTTATCGATCTGGTATGGATTTTCCAACCAATGCATCAACTAGAAGAAGAGCGTATCCATTCATTTATGCCATGATGTCAGCTTTTGGAGAAGTGTTTTAGGGAGAAATATGGAGTTGCAACATAGTTGATTTCCGCCCTTGGGAAGCACCTACAACCATACAATTTATATTTTCATAAACACTCCATATCTAGAACACAAGTTACACTTTCACACCATGTGCTTGACGAAACGTCACAAGTAGCAAAACTTACATATTAAATCAGCTAGTGAATTAAATATGAAAAACAACCCAAACTAGAAGTATAAAAGGGAAAATACAATGCTCAATTGGTAACTATCTATAAATAAAAGGTTGTCAATTTAGCAATAGAGAAATCAATATAGAAAAGTGTGGATTTTATCTCAGTCATGCATATGGAGGATTAATAGGGAGTAGATTATGATTCAGTTATGATCAATGCCTCAAAACTTTTGGTACGTACCTATTGCAGCTCATGTTTGTATTCATGCATAAGTTGTAGCCATTGGGATGTAAACTGCCTGAATAATTACATCTACCATCCAAACAAATCATTCATAACAACAACAAAATTACATGGTGATAGATATAGAAGTCTAAACATAGAGACAGGGCAGCCTAATACATGATCCAAATCAGCATATAATAGAGGAATTTAAACATCTAGCTCAAGTCCTCAACAAGGCATGATAAATCAGGAATGAAATATTTCTGGGCAACATCATTCTTTGATGGAGCAGAGAGAAGGACAAGACAATAGACCTTTCACAAAAATATGCCACGATATTCTTCAAAGCAATCAACCAAGGGACCTACAAAAATAAAAGGAAGTGGGAAATTGGATATTTTCCCAAGGATTAGACTTGAAACGAATGCATTCAGAAGACATTCTCACTAAAATAGAGGAACTAGATTCCTATTTGTAGAATGTAGACCAAGTTGATTGGGAGGTTTTGAATTGGGATCTAAAGCCAACAATGTTTGCCTTAATTCAACAAAGTTTTTTTGTTCACCCTAGTAAAGAGGTAAGATTTGAAATTGCTTCTTTCCTTAATGAGATCCTAAGGATAAATTCACCTACACTCCCATACAATGATGACATCAAGAAGAAAAATTTTCAGCTGATTGTGGAAAGATTTCAAAGGCTGCATGACATTGAGGGCCCTACATGGGGTAAGAGGCTCATAATCTTAGAAACTGTGGCAAGAATCATATTGCATGTCATTACGATAGATCTAGACTGTGATGATTTGATTCTTCAGTTTTTCCTATGCTTCTTCAACTACATCAGGTACGATCATCCACACATTGTTAAAATCAACATGAAAAATTCTTTTTCCTTGATCTTAGTAGAAGATTATGCCATTAGAAAACGACTACGGTCATGGTTGTTGGCTATTTTGTCAAAAATATTGCTTGAGCGGAATAAAGCAAAGTTCAAAGGGGAGTTGACTCAAAAGGAAATGATTTCCTTGGGGTTGCAAGCTCCAGTCCCTTCCAGAAAGAGCAAGAACCAAGTAAGAAGAGAGAAACTTTGTTTGACATGTCAGGCACCTTGGAAATTGGAACACATATGTTGCAGTAATGGCGAAGAAAACTTATTGCAACCAAGTGGTGATGAAACTAAAAATTCTGAAAAGGAGCTAACAGAGGACTTAGATCAGCAGGTTGAAGATATTATTGAAGGACCTATGATGGGAAATGTTACACAGAAGGATAATGGTGTAAGGTCTTCTATGGTTGGCGCTCAAGATTTGGGGAAAGAGCCCTTTGTGATGGTCAAGAAGGAGAAGCACACAAATTTTCAGGAACATGAGAAGAAGGATGATTCAAAGATCTATATCAGTATACATAGTGTGCATCAAAGGAAACATGAGTTACCTCACATGGATAACCTATCGAAGGTTCAAAGAGTAGTTATAGGAGAGATGGTTGAGAATTCACCTTATGGGACAACAATTAACGAAATGCAAGAAAATATGAAGATTCCCATTGTGACTATAGAGATTAAAGATGATATTCACCAAAATAAGGATGAACGACTTAAATAAGACCTTGTATAAACCAAGGAAAATACCAATATGCTCAAAGACACTTTATTACAACAAGACGATGAGTTCAAAGTCCTTGGAGTTAGGTGTGCCAAGTCTGCCTCCAAGATGTCCATAAAAATTAGATTTCTTGATGAGGAGGCCAAAGAAACATACTCTTGAGCTACAAAGAAGTCCTCTTCAGGAGTACATAGACATGGCATGTAGTACCATGAGTCCACATTGGCATAGTGGAGAAAAAGTTTGGTATGAGGAAGAAGGAGCGAAATCTTCCAGATTGTTTTTACAGAATGGCCAGGACCAGGAGATAAAGAAGCAACATATGAGTATTCCAGTAGCATAGAGACAACATGGTGATATTATACTTTTTTTTGGTTCTGTTTATTAAGGTTGGTTTTCATTGATGTCAACCCTTGAATAAAGTCTGGTAGTGAATTCTAGTAGCACAAAGGTTTGGGTAATGGACCCAAGGTTGTTTCATGTATATGGTATGATTTTTAATATATTTTAAGGTAATACTATTATATATGTATATTACATGTCATTCCATTTCCGATGGTATGTGGAACGTCACATAACTCCTCACGGTTAGAGAGTTATGGCCATAAGAAGTTGGAGAAACTAGGTTTGGGTAATGGACCCAAGTTTGTTTGATGGATAATGGTATGAGTTTTGATATATTTGTAGGTAAGACTATTCTAGATGTATATTAAAATTCATTCCATTTCTTGTGGTATGTGGAACTTCACATAACTCCTCACGGTTAGAGAGTTATGGCCTTACGAAGTTGGAGGACCCTCATATGTCATCTAGAAGCCCCAAAAGGTCAAAGTAGTCAAAGTGGTTTAAGAGATTTTAGAAGGTAAATAATAAAGTGAAGTGATGAGTGTACT
>SNQJ01S0034171.1:133525-155395 GCA_010110895.2 Picea sitchensis | reverse complement strand
TCATTACAGGTACATAGTTATGATTATTTCAAGTTAGGGTTGTTGACTAATCCCAAACTAGTCATGTGAGACTAAAGAAAAGTTTGATGAAAATGCTAGTCTCTTGCTGTAAAATTTAAGGAAGGTTTGCAGGTATGTGATCATATACACTAGGTCTATTATAGAGTTACAAATCATATTTGGATGATGAAATTGATGAGGGATTTTGTTTAAGTTACATGTTGGGTACATGGTTGAAACAAGTAGTTGATGAGTTGGCACGTGCATGAGGTGTATAGTTGATGATGTTGGTACATATTGATGAGTCATAGTTGATGAGTAGTTGACACATGATTGGTACATACTTGGTGCATGGTTGGGTGCACTTGTTTATGATACAAGTCGATTATAGGTTGTTTGGTACAGGTTGGTGCATGGTTTATGCACTTGTTTATGGTACAGGTTGAGGTACATGTTGATTCATGATTGATGCATAGTTCAGGTTTATTGGTACATGTTTAAAGAAATATATCTCACAGTGATAGTGTGACAGTGATTCCATCATTCTACTTCTACTTCATGGTGGTTGTACTAGGAAAGGACAGGTGGTTGTAGCCACATTTCGGTTGTAGCCGAAGAACAGAGGGGGTTGTAGCCTCCTTCTGGTTGTAGCTAGACAATAGGGGAGTTGGATCTTCCCTCAGATTGTATCCTGAGAAAAAATGGGGTTGGAGCCTCCTTCCAGTTGCAGCTGGAAAACAAAGGAAGTTGGTGCTTCCAATGAATGTAATTCTTCAAGACATATAAGAAAAAACATTATGTGGTTTTCTCCCACTTTGGGTTTCCACGTAAAATACTGGTGTACTGTGTATGTGTCTGATTGTTCATTTGCTCATTGCTTATTTACTCTTCATTTATTGGATGATAATGCTAAATTGATATAACAATTGGTGTATATGGTTAAAAATGATTAAATTGCTCTATTATTGATTCACCCCCCCCTCTCAGTAATCCAACAGGTTCTTATGCACAATTTATTTTCCAAGGATTGGATTGGAGAGAGATTATGAGTTGGTATCCTATTAAGGGGATGATTCTTGGGGGAGTATTTGTGAGATTGATATGGGATCTTGGTATTTGTGTGGGCCTACTAGTATATATGATAGTTGGTTTTGTAGACAAGATTAGATGGAAAATGAGTTGGTATACAGGTGTGGATTTCTTAAGGGCAAGCAATCTTTGGGTGGGAGGATTTGTCATGTCCCATTTTTGGAGAGCCTAGGAAAAATTAAATATTTTATTAATTATTTTATTAAGTTTTCTAATTTAATTTGGAAACTAATATTCAATTAATTATTATTTAATTTTAAGTGACTCAAATAAAAGATAACATTATAAAGTCACTTTATTAAGATAAAGTGCTCTTCTAGAATCATTGAGAAGAATTTCTCTCTAGAAAGATCCATGGAGCCTTTATAAGGAGAAGGGAGCAAGTCATTTGAGCTAGGGAATTTTGTGCACTTTGTGAGAAGTTTGGAGAGCTTTCTCTATAGGTTCAGAATATCCCTAGGAAAAAAACCCTTGGGTATTTTGGTGAGTGGAACAAAAACCCCATCTCATTCTTGAGGAAGTTTCATCTCAGAAACTTCATTTGTGCTTTAGTGATTACCTTAAGATTTTATTTAGTTGCAGAGATTTGGGAGCTTCATCAAAACCATCTCCTGGGTTTGTCGAATTGCATTCCAAGGGCGACTTATTTCCCCTTGTAATGAGGATAATGAAGGTTGGGAAAATTAATCTTTGAGGAAGGATAAATTTCTTTGATTGGGAGAAAATATTTATTTGTTGTGAACGCCATTATTCATTTTTTTGAGCGTGGCATTGATTATTCTTCTGGTGGGAGTATTATAAATGCATATTAGGCGATTTATTCCTTGTAGGTCGAGCCATAGAGAAGAGAAATATACATTCTCCTTGTTGGGTTTATTATTCTAATGATTAGGCGATTTATTCTTGTTAGAAGGAACTAGATCTGACAGGAGACGCTTCTATCTACTGGAGCCAATTACTAAGGAGGACTGAGCTTGATCATCTACAAATCTGGTGCATATATTACAGCCATGTTTGTGCCAAACTTGAGGACGCATCTTTCTCATATGTGTTTGTTACTATAATAGAAATCCTTACTAGTTGGGAAACTACTATTCTAAGTTAAATTGTGGAGGATGTATGTTACAGTTTAGCATTGGGTTTGGGGTTATGGTAGCCCATATGTAAGCTACAACCCCATTACTTCATATCTAGAATGATACAATGGGTGCACCTCTTGATACTTGGACCATCATTCTCATGTGATATTCCCTCTATTAAAGAAGCTATCTTGTGGGCATATTGTGGAAGACCAAGAGAAACAGATCTCCATTGTTATTTGGTCTATTACAACCTATTATAACTTATGTAAAATCCTTGTATCAGATTGGAAACATCCCTTGGCATTTGCTTTATAATACTAAATAAGTCAAGGATTTTAGAGGTAATCTTTTTGTCTTTTATGAGTTATTCTTGGGAATTATTACACATGTTTATTGTTGGTATTTATTTGATGCTCAATGCTATTATAGACACTTAAATAATTCAGAAAACAATCAAATGCAAGCTACAACATGATGAAATGAAACATGATGCACTAAACATGACAGTCACCCTATAATCATAACAACCAGCACCTGGGAAGACATAAGGAGGTATAATCACAACTATTTGACAATCTAAACACATCAAAAACCCTCTAAGAAGTTGGCATAGCAAAAGGGAGATCAATTGGCAAGTGTATTTAGGAACACCATCAAAGTGTATGATGAAAGCCCCCTAAGGAAATAAGTTGATTTATAGATAATATTTTATTGGGAATATTACAAAGGAGGATCTTCATATATCTTAAAGGAACAACATAGTTTGGATTGTGGTATACAAAAGGGAATGAGTTGACTATGGTTTCCTACACAGATGCAGATTGGGTAGGAAATATTGATGATAGAAGAAGTGTTGGAGTTACTTCACACACACCTAGGATTTATTTTTCCTAAGGTTTTTCCTATGTTTATTAGTCATTATTTAGTCTCCTATATTTTAGGAAGAACATTCCTCTAGGGAGAATATTCTCTTCAGTTTGATCAGTTGAGTGGATCCTAGATGCTACATTGGGATTATCACCATGCAACATTGGGATCATCACCAGCTAATGTGCATTGTCCTTGGGATCATCATAGACTAGTGAATTACCCATGATTCCCTGATCTCCTCCTCACTTCACTATGTTTCAATCAGTTAATTGAAGACTAATAGACTAGTTAACTCAGCTAGGTGGCAGTTCACTCCCGTAACTGTCGGAGAGACTAGACTAGGTGGAAGTTTACTATCATAACTATTGGTGTGTGTCCAGATCACTCTATACCACCACTATGGAACATTGGTTTCTCCTCCAGTGAGCATTGGTTGATTTATACATAGTATATCATGTGTAAATTATCATTCATTCTTCTATTCTTTCTCTCATGCTTATCTTTTCTTCTATTTTCTTTGCAACTGTGTATGTCAATTCCTAGCTAGATCTATTATGTGTGGTTTCAAAACATTTACATGGTATCAGAACTGACATAATTCTAGGGAAAATACACACCAAGTTATTTTTGTAAGTACCGAAGATTAAATACAACGGAAAAATGGAATTTCCAAAGTAATTCATTCTTACACCTTACAATTTATTTGCATGTAAGGAGAAGATGATCATGCATATTCAAAGTAGAGGATTGTACAGGTTAACCATGAACACAGAGACAGAACCAACATCATCCATAGAAAAATCCAAGTATATGAATCGAATGGATGAAGCATTCAGAACAATATGCAATCTCATTTATCTCAAACTTCTCTTTCACATATCCACCTATAAAACCACCAATGAAGCCTCGACCACCATGGAAGGGATTTTTGGAAAATAGGACGAGATAAGAGAACACATGATCGAGGTGGAATTTCTCACATTGGATCCAAAACGCTTCGACAATCTCCAAGATTTCTTTACCAAATATAAATATTTGTTGTCGTAACTCAAGGCTTGCGGGGTTGATAAATCTATGGAGGAGAAACAAATGGTTCTCACCATTCTCTCCAAAATTGGTCCAGAATACTCAATGTTCATATCTACATTTCATTCAATTAGATTCACCTCCGGATCTACCTAGAATATGCCCTCTCTTGAGGCCTTTATCGAGTCTCTGACACAAGAGCAGAGCAAGCTCATCAAAATGGGAAAAATCAAAGGCCCAAAGGCACATGCACTTACTGTGCAAGAAGGCAGTGGTCATCAATATCAGAAATATAAATACAAAGAAAAAAGGAAATCACATGCAAATATGAAGAAGGAAGGGTACTCAAAACCCTTCAACGATGCCTCTGGATCCAAAGGTGGAAAGGGAAGAAAAGGGGAGAAATGCTCTTACTGCCATAAAGGATTCCATCCAAAATCCACATGTATGTAGAAACAGATAGATCTAATGACCCAAATACTTCAGAAAAACAACCTTGGATATCGCATCATCGAGGGTGCCAAGAAGAAGAAGCCAGAAGATCAGAATCCCAAGAAAGGCAATTCTAGCCATGCTTTGATTTCCATCAACTCCTCTCTCGATGCTAGGATCGTAGATTCAGGAGCATCACACCACATGGATGCCACAAAAGAGGTATATTATTCATTGGATTCATGCAAATTTCCTCCTATTCGGATGGGGGACAACTCTCTAGTCGAGGTCACCAGCAAAGGAAGAATTTAACTCACAAATGAAAGCTTCAAGAATGTGTTGCACGTTCCCAAAATTTCCATCAATCTTCTCTCTGTGTATCAAATGAAAAACTATGGCACTGGAAAGAGAGTCATATTCACACCTGATGTAGTGGATATCTATGACATGTAAACCAATTCTAGGGTTACTACCAGTGAGGTAAATCATCAATCTAGATTGTACACATTTTCTGAATTTATTGAACCAGATTCTGCATTACTGCTTACCCATGCTGATGAAAGCAGTAGGATATGTCACGAAAGGATCGGGCATTTAAATTTCATATATATGCAACAACTTAGCAAGCAGGGAATGGTTGGTGGTCTACCTAACATCCACTTCTCCAAAGGAATTTGTGAGGGATGTGTTCTTGTAAAACACCCTCAAAAGAAATATGACAAAGGAAAGACTCAGAGAGTTTCCTCTCCTTCAGATCTTATCCATAGTGACCTCATGGGCCCTTTTCCACATCCATCAATCAAAAAATCTAGGTATGTTATCTAGTTTCTCTCCCATGTCCATCATCAAGAACCAATCATGCAGAATCCTCTTGACTACAACAATTGTTGAAGTCAAGCAATCGGTGATCAGCAAATCATGAACATACAGAACTAGGAGTAGAAGTGAGTCAGCCATCCTGAGCATGTAAACATTTGGGTCTAACTTAAAACATAAAAAATTTGGTGACAGTAGGTAGGAGTTCATCTTGGCATACCATTCCCTCGGAGCCTGCTTGAGGCCATAAAGAGAATTCTTCAGTCGATAGACCAAAGATGAATCCTGCATAAATCCCTGGGGTTGCTCCATATAGATATCCTCAGATATATCATTGTGAAGAAATGCATTCTTCACGTCCATTCGATGGAATTTCCATCCCTTGGCTTCCACAATGGCAAGTGCCAAATGTATGGAATCCATCTTCGCTACTAGAGTGAAGGTCTCATCATAGTCAATGCCATGCACCTACTGAAAGACTTTGGAAACTAGCCTCTCTTTGTATATACTAATCTATCCATCCACTGCACTCTTGGTCCTGTATACCCATTTGCACTTGAAAATTTTCCTTCCAGAAGGAAGGGGAACCAGATCCCAATTCTAATTCTCGAGGAGGGATTTGTACTCCTCCTGCATGGCAGATTCCCAAAATATATTTCTAGCAGCCTCGCCATAAGAATGTGGATCTGAATACTAAACCAAGAAAATATGCCTAAGTGGCAACAGTTTAGTGGAAGTGAGTGCAAGAGGAGGCTCCTCGAAATCATATCCAGTCCTCCTAGTATCAATTGGATCCCCAACAAGATCCCCTACATCATGACGATTATTCTGAGCCCACTTGGGCCTTAGCTCTGGCTCTATATATCCATATGCATGCACTGACTCTACATATGACTGTACTGACTCTATATCTGGATCATCTGAATCCTCTGAATCAGAACTCTCATCTGAATAAAAGTCATC
Organism: Picea sitchensis; assembly: GCA_010110895.2. Classification (NCBI taxonomy): domain Eukaryota; kingdom Viridiplantae; phylum Streptophyta; class Pinopsida; order Pinales; family Pinaceae; genus Picea; species Picea sitchensis. The sequence continues at coordinate 149,117 of SNQJ01S0034171.1, read as the reverse complement.
ATGTGCATGCTCATCATATCTGACAGGTGGAAGAACAAAGGTGTCTGCATGCGGCTATTGAGGTACATGTGAGACACTTTCCTCAAATTTGACACTTCACTCAATTATGAGTCAGTCCAAGGAAATATCAATAAGTCAGTATCCCTTCACATCGTTGGGGTATCCAACAAAGATATACTATGTTATTTGTGGATCAAGAGGCTTCCTCTTTTCAGAGGGAATCTAGGCCCATGCACGTGAACCGAAAATAAGAAAGTGGGTCACTTTCAGCTTGAGGCCGCTCCAAGCCTCGTAGGGGGTTTTATCCTTGATATATCTATGGGGAGATATGTTTTGGATGTAGGTTGCACAATTAAGTGATTCAGCCCATAATCACTGTGGAAGTGACTTTGCATGTAACATGCAAGATGCCATCTCTTTTAGAGATCTATTTTTCTGCTCAGCAACTCTATTTTGTTGTGGAGTATAGGGAACTGTGTGTTTCCACTAAATCCCTGCCTCATGAAAAAGATTTTGCATATCATGGTTGACATACTCTCCCCCATTATCAGTTCAGATTATTTTGATTTTGTTTCCTGACTGTGTCTCAAAAAGGGCTTTGAAATCTTTGAGGTGTTGAAAGACCTCTGATTTTTTCCTGAGAAAGTAAATCCATGTGAAGTGTGAGAAATAATCAATAGGTTATCTACGGTTTGCATTCAAGAAAGGGACAGATTTTTGAGGCTATCCATGGGTTTCAATGGAGCAAGGCACATATGTATGCGGGTCAAAGTGAAGTAAATCATAGATGTCTGTGGGTTTACAATAGATGAATCATGGATCTGTATCTTTGTTGGCCCTTGGCTATGGAAGGAAGTGAAGTACAAAGAAGAAAAGGTAAAAAGAGATCTTTGTGGAGGACACAGTAAGTGTTACTGGGTCGAAGTGAGAAAAAGAACAGAAAATATGGAGAAAAGTACGGAAAATCAAGTCGTTGGACGAGAAGACAAAGAATGACAGGAAAGCAAGGAAGATGGATCAAGGACAGCTCAGCAAGTGGAAAAATATATCATTGCATGCTTTGGAGCACCGCGCAATAAGAAAGGAAAGACAGGCTGACGAAGCCCGGGAAAAGCGGGTCAAGTTGACCTAGGGTTTTAGACACCTAGGGTTTTGGTAATTAGGGTTTTTTGACACCTAGGTTTCGACCTAAGGTTGTCGGTGAGGTATTGTAATGTATAAATAAAGGCCAAGAGGACCTGGGTTGGGTCGGTACATGTTGTTATGATGTTGTTTTTGATCTAGTCATATAGTTGTGTGAGAGATAATTTCATTGTGAGGAAGAAGAGCTTAGTGGAGAGCCTTCTGGTATTGTAAGATCTTTAGTTGGGTGCAAATATCAGTTCCTGCAACTGGGTGCATAGGAAGGGGAGAGGAAGAGAGGGAAGAAAGAAGATTTGTTGGCTGAGAGTGCAGACAAGAATTGTAAGATTTACCTTAATAAATCATAAGCACAGTTTTGTGGATGTATCCCTAGAGGGAGGGTGAACCACGTATATCTCTTGTTGTGTGTGTGATTGATGCTTTGATCTTTGTCGTTGTTATATTGTTATTTGCATTATTGTGTTAGATGATATCTATAGTTGTGTAGGATAGATCTAGCTTGATAAGTGTTAGATGCATATTGACTTAATGTTGTACTAGATCCACTTGATATTCCCCTGGTTGTAGACATCTCTGTCCTAGAACCCCCTAATAGTTGCTTTGGGTGAGACTTCATCTACTTCACAGGTGTTGTTGAAAGGGCCAGTAGCTAGGGCTTATTGGTGCACTCTTGGAGTGAACCTTGGGTATGCCCCTATGCCAACAAATGGTTCCATTGCTGGGACAGGAATCTGTGTAAGGGAATGTCAAGGTGGTTCCCATTGAAGACAGAGATTCAAAAGTGGATAGAGGATCAAGAGAGGGACTTTGTTGAAGCCCAAAACGAAAACCCTAAGCTGAGTACTGAAGATTGGCTACAAAGATAAATTTTCACCGACATCCACGAGAACTTCTTTGGAGGAATCCATCGGGATTTGTTTGAGTGGTTGGCTAGGTTAGCTTACACAAAGTTCGAAATCAAATCTAGACCCCCTGTGGTTTATACATTGGTGTTGATCCAGAGGATTAAGAGAGCTTATAATGCTATATCCAGAGAAGTAGATCATTGGTTTGATAGTACCATTGGAGGGTATATCACTGAATTTGTTGTTAACAGAGTAGAATCGTACATCCAAGCCAATAGATACTTTTTCAAAGGACCCAGAGGGAAATTTTTGCATTTTCTGAAGTTAAGAATTAAGATGCTCTTGCATGAAAACCACATCTTGAAGACATAGTAGACTGGTTGGATCTGAACAGGATGATGTTCAGAAATTCGGACAGCAAAAGCGACACAGAAGACGGACATATGCACAACAAGAGAGTATTCAGAGGAGTTCACCTTAAGAACTTGTTTAAGCATAACTACGAGGAAGAGGGTTTCTACAGTGGAGAAGAGGCAGATCTGACGGACAAGAGCACTCAGAACCCACTAGGATGGAGGAAGAATTCGTTGAGGCACTTTGCCTCATCAAGACAGAAACATCGGGAACTATGTAGACAACTGAAGTAAGTAATATCAATCCTCCTGTTGTTTCAGAAACGCTAAGCAATCAAAACAGTCAGAATCACCAGAATCCACAGAGCACTATTACTAGCAGTTCATCATCTACTTAGACAAGAAATATAGGCAACTCCATGGCAGATGAGATGAGGCTCCCTATCTTTAGAGGAGATGGATCTGAGGATCTTGATCAGCACTGGTTCCTGTGTGAGGCCGTATGGAACATTAAAAATATTACTGATGAAGTTGTTAAAAGAAACCAGTTTAGCACCATATTGAGGGATCGCGCATTAAGTTGGTACATGAAGCTTGTCCAAGGACTTGTGCAGCCTAAACCATTGAATGAGATCAAGAACATGTTGATTGCAGATTTTAAAAAACCTAATTCGGAGTCACAATGTATTACAGAGCTAAAGGAGATCAAGCAAAAGGTCGGCGAACATGTTTGGGAGTTCGATCAGAGATTCAAGACCCTAACTGGAAGACTGAATTTTAAGATCCCAGATGAACAAAACAAAGAATGTTTCATTGTTGCTCATCTACCACATATCAGATTTCCCCTGATGCAGTAGAAGATTGCTTCACAAGAAGAAGCATTGGAGATCGCCATGAAACTTGAATCAACACCTATGGGAGAATCTAGCTCAGGCATGAGCCAGATCTTGAGCCAACTGACTAGTTTATCTCTGCAAGTCGAGGATATGAAGAAGGACAAGGGGAAGGACAAAAGAGAATATATTTGGTGTGTACGATGAAGATTAGAAGTTCATGATAAGGAACATTGTCCCTTGTTTCATGAGTACTTGGCCTCAGGAGCACCGAGCCCCCTGAAGCAAGTTAATCTACCCTGGTGTGAAGTATGCAGAAACTAACATCGCCCCAATGAGTGTTATTATATGAAAAAGTATGTCCAAACTCCTATAAACTTGTATTTCACTTTCTGTAAGTTAGTAGGACATGATGATAGAGATTTTAGGGACTTTGACCTTATGCATGAAATATCAAGAAACATATACAAGATCCAAGGCGAAGTGCATCAAGAAGGAAATATTGCACAGTATAACTCTCTAGGAAGAGGAAATTCCAATCCTCGTGGCGGAACTATGGGGAAGAGGGTTTATATAGTGGAAAAGAGGCGAATCTGACGGACAAAGAGCACTCAGAACCCACTAGGATGGAGGAAGAAGTCGTTGAGGAACTTCGCCTCATCGAGCCAGAAACATCGGGAACTGCGCAGACAACTGAAGTAAGTAATATCAATCCTCCTATTGTTTCAGAAATGCTAAGCAATCAAAATAGTCAGAATCACCAGAATCCACAGAGTACTATTACTAGCAGTTCAGCATCTACTCAAACAGGAAATATAATAAACTCCATTGCAGATGAGATGAGGCTCCCTATATTTAGAGGAGATGGATCTAAGGATCCTGATCAACATTGGTTCCTGTGTGAGGCCGTATGGAACATTAAAAATATTACTGATGAAGCTGTTAAAAGAAACCAGTTTAGCACCACACTAAGGGATCATGCATTAAGTTGGCACATGAAGCTTGTCCAAGGACTTGCGTAGCCTAAACCACTGAATGAGATCAAGAACGCGTTGATTGCAAAGTTTAAAAAACCTAATTCAGAGTCACAATGCATTACAGAGCTGAAGGATATCAAGCAAAAGGTCGTCGAACATGTTTGGGAGTTCAATTAGATATTCAAGACCCTAACTGGAAGACTGAATTTTAAGATCCCAGATGAACAGAACAAAGAATGGTTCATTGTTTCTCTTCTACCACATATCAAATTTCCCCTGATGCAGTAGAAGATTGCTTCATAGGAAGAAGCATTGGAGATCGCCATGAAACTTGAATAAGCACCTATGGGAGAATCTAGCTCAAGCATGAGCCAGATCTTGAGCCAGCTGACTAGTTTATCTCTGCAAGTCGAGGATATGAAGAAGGACAAGGGGAAGGACAAAAGAGAATATATTTGGTGTGTATGATGCATATTAGAAGGTCATGATATGGAACATTGTCCCCTGTTTCATGAGTACTTGGCCTCAAGAGCACCGAGCCCCCTGAAGCAAGTTAATCTACCCTGGTACGAAGTATGTAGAAACCGACATCGCCCCGATGAGTGCTATTATATGAAAAAGTATGTCCAAACTCCTACAAACTTGTATTGCACTTTCTATAAGTTAGTAGGACATGATGACAGAGATTGTAGGGACTTTGACCTTATGCATGAAATATCAAGAGACATATACAAGATCCAAGGTGAAGTGCATCAAGAAGGAAAAATTGCACAATATAAGTCTCCAAGAAGAGGAAATTCCAATCCTCGCGGCGGAACTATGGGGAAGAGGGTTTCTATAGTGGAGAAGAGGTGAATCCGATGGATGAAGAGCACTCGGAACCCACTAGGATGGAGGAAGAATTCATTGAGGAACTTCGCCTCATCGAGCCAGAAACATCGGGAACTGTGTAGACAACTGAAGTAAGTAATATCAATCCTCCTGTTGTTTCAGAAACACTAAGAAATCAGAACAGTTAGAATCACCAGAATCCACAGAGTACTATTACTAGCAGTTCATCATCTACTCAGATAGGAAATATAGGCAACTCCATGGCAGATGAGATGAGGCTCCCTATCTTTAGAGGAGATGGATCTGAGGATCCTGATCAGCGTTGGTTCCTGTGTGAGGTTGTATGGAACATTAAAAATATTACTTATGAAGTTGTTAAAAGAAACCAGTTTAGCACCACACTGAGGGATCGCACATTAAGTTGGTACATGAAGCTTGTCCAAGGACTTGCACAGCCTAAACCACTGAATGATATCAAGAACGTGTTGATTGCAAAGTTTAAAAAACCTAATTCAGAGTCACAATGTATTACAGAGCTGAAGGAGATCAAGAAAAAGGTCGTCAAACATGTTTGGGAGTTCGATCAGAGATTCAAGACCCTAACTGGAAGACTAAATTTTAAGATCCCATATGAACAGAACAAAGAATGGTTCATTGTTTCTCTTCTACCACATATCAGAGTTCCCCTGATGCAGTAGAATATTTCTTCATAGGAAGAATCATTGGAGATCACCATGAAACTTGAATCAGCACCTATGGGAGAATCTAGCTCAAGCATGAGCCAAATCTTGAGCCAGCTGACTAGTTTATCTCTACAAGTCGAGGATATGAAGAAGGACAAGGGGAAGTACAAAAGAGAATATATTTAGTGTGTACGATGCATATTAGAAGGTCATGATATGGAACATTGTCCCCTATTTCATGAGTACTTGGCCTCAGGAGCAACGAGCCCCCTGAAGCAAGTTAATCTACCCTAGTGTGAAGTATGCAGAAACTGACATCACCCCGATGAGTGCTATTATATGAAAAAGTATGTCAAAACTCCTACAAACTTGTATTGCACTTTTTGTAAGTCAGTAGGACATGATGACAGAGATTGTAGGGACTTTTACCTTATGCATGAAAGATCAAGAGACATATACAAGATCCAAGGCGAAGTGCATCAAGAAGGAAACATTTCACAGTATAACTCTCCAGGAAGAGGAAATTCCAATCCTCGCGGTGGATACATAGGACAAGGACGAGGAGGAGGAATGGGCCAAGGCCGAGGACAAATAATTTGTTACAACTGCGTGCAGCTAGGACATCTAGCAAGGGATTGTCAGAACCCTTGCACTACTTGCAGTTATTGCAATTTTTTTGAGCATGTTATAGAAGATTGCCCTATGCAGCTGGCTAAGCTTCAAGAAAGACGAGGACCTTAGAAGAACCCAGAAATACAATTGATCAAGGAAAAACCCCACGGATTTGATCCTAGATTTTCTTTTATTACACAAGGAGGCGTTGCTACAGGACAGGATAGCGTGACCAAAGAGAAGATTGATGAAGACTCAGGAATCAGAAAAGTTGTAGAAAAGCCCCAGATTTTTTATGTGAAGAAAGAAAGGCAAATCTTTGAGGAAGAAAGACAAGAGTTCAAAGAATATCAAGGGTCCTCATCATAAACACAGCTGGAAATAAAAGAATATGGAATTCCTCAGGCATTCGATCATTCTACTTCACCAAAAGAAGGAAAAGAGGTAAGAAAACTCATGGAATTTCTATGCACTTGTGTTAAGTTGATTCAAGATAAAAGTGGTGTACAAGAGTTGCAGAATTTGATTAGACAGTATGAGATAGGGTATGTATACCCCTTACGGACTAGGGAAGTACACCAAATTGGAAATAAGAGAAGGACAAATAAAGAATTACATTTGAATGCTCAGATAGGTGAATATGATATAGATTATGTGGTCCTCGACTTAGGGTCCCAGGTCAATGTCATGACGAAGAAAACTTGGGCACTGATGGGGAAACCCAAGTTGATATACTCCCCTATCAGGATTTGCATGGCTAATCAGCAAGTTTTCATCCCATTTGGATGATTAGAGCATGTCCCAATGGACATCGACGGAGTAAGAACCTTTGCAGATTTTGAGGTAATTGAAATTGTTGATGATAGCTTCCTTTACCCTGCATTGCTAGGAATTGATTGGGCCTTTGACAATTCTACTGTTGTTGATTTAAATAAAATACATATGACATTTGAAAGAGAGGGCCTTAGGGTCATTGCACCCTTAGATCCATATGATGTTCAATGATATATAGATCCCATCAAGGAGGAAGACCACGCATATGAACTGGAAAATATCTACAAACTAATAGCCAGACAGAAGGATTACATCAACCCTATAGCTAATTGGAACCTGAGTTGGCGAAGTGACAGATCATGTTCATCAAATTTAGAAGAAGTGTTGGAGAACTGGTAGAACTAGATGTATGAAGTGTCTACCAGAAGATGTGCTAGATTAACTAGAGAAGTTCGTTGGATCGGCACAACAGTTAGTAATTTACCCACATTTGATTGTTTGAATCCATTAGAAACCTTCCTATCAGACTTTGAAACAAGTGTACCAACAAAACAACGATTGTTGGAAATGGATGAGACCATGAAAGCCACACTAGCAAGATGGTGGGGGACACATAAAAGCAATATTACAGACTGGACACAATGTCGAACCTTGATGACAGCGCGGTTCTTAGCACATGTAGTAAGTTGTGAAGTAAGGTACACAGGTCAAAGTTTCCCAAAGGACCATGTGTGAAGCTGTGAAGAGGCATAGAGTGACATCCCTCGAGAACAATGGGTGCACAGATTCATTAACACGATGGATACAACCCCTATCAAATGGTACCTTCAAGCGGAGCTAAGCCTCATCACTACAGATTGGGAAGGTATGACTCAGAATTTTGTAGCCACCTTTTTATTTGAAAGTAAATATCCTTCAATAGGCCAAGCATTACATATTGTGAGATAGAAGGTATTCAAAGAGGCATCTAGCCTCCCTATGGAACAAGAAGAGGAAAAATGGACTGTGCCTCTCCAAAAATTGCAGAGTTGCTACAACATCAATGTCGATGATGATGATGATCCAAGGAAGGTAAACATCACTGAAACATAAGGCCAAAGAGATGTGGAGGGACCAGGAGTCGAGTTACCATTTATTGATCAGCCAATCAAAATCAAAAAGGTCAATATTGGGACAGAGGAGACACCGAAGCTTGCCAATATCAGAGATTATTGGGATGTTTCTACCATTGACAAGATTACAGAGTTGTTGCATGAATATCAAGACTTTTTTCCAACCAAGTTCACTAATATGAAGGGAATCAAAGGACCTATGGGAGAGATGAGAATACCTTTGAAACCATATGCGAAGCCAGTCAAGCAAATACCCTACAGATTAAACCCAAAAGTGAAGATTGAGCTCGACAGAATGCTGGAAGCGGGGATTATTGAACCTGTTGAAGAATCAGAGTGGATCATCCCTATGGTGGTACAAGACAAGAAGACAGGCGAAATCAGGATATGTGTGGACCTCAGGAATTTGAATGATGCATGTCTACATGATCCCTTCCCTACACCATTCACTGATGAAGTATTAGAGAATGTGGGAGGCTAGGAGGTATATTCTTTTATAGATGGCTTTTCAGGATACCATTAGATCCGGATTTCCAAGGAGGACTGCCACATGACCACCTTTTCCACAGAATGGGGATCCTACCAATATATAGTAATGCCATTCGAACTGAAGAATTCCCCAGCTATATTTTCTAGGGTGGTGGTCGAAGCGTTCAAAGAATTTTTGCATAAATTTTTAGAAGCATATTTTGATGACTGAACTGTGTTTAGTTTGTTGAAAAACCATATTGAATGTCTAAGGCTAATGTTGGATAAATGCAGGAAATGTCAAATTGTTTTAAATCTGAAGAAGTGCATCTTCTTCTCACCATTTGGAGAACTATTAGGCCATATTGTATGCAAGAAGGGATTGTTGGTTGATCCATCAAAGATTGCAATTATAGTTGATTTTCCACCACCTACTTCAGTCAAACAATTGTGCACTACGCTAGGACATACTGGCTATTACAGGAAATTTATTAAAGGCTATGCCCAAATCACAGCACCAATGGAGAAGTTGTTGAAGAAGGAATGTCAGTTTGGCTAGATAGATGAATGCCAGCAGATCTTCGACACAAAATGGAACACGGAGTTTCATGTGCATGTCGATGCGTCTTCTATTTCACTAGGAGCAGTACTGGCACAAAATGGAGAAGGGGAGATTGACCATCCATTAGCTTTTGCTATAAGCAAGTTATATATTGCTAAGATCAACCACACCACTACAAAAAGAGAAGGATTGGCCATGGTGTATGCGCTACAAAAATTCTGCCACTACTTATTGGGAGGACACTTTAAAATGTTCACAGACCACTCCGCACTGTAATACCTGGTCAACAAGCTAGTGTTGGGGGGGTGAATATGTAGATGGATTCTGCAGTTTCAAGAATATAATTTTGAGATCATAGTTAAGCCAGGAAGAATGAACAAAGGCCCTGACCACTTGTCGAGGTTGGAACATGGTGAAGAACCCACCAACTCAGAGGACACACTATCGGATGCGCAACTGCTCATCATTAGGAAGATTGATGACCACTTTGTAGACATAGTCCAGTTCCTGTCAACAGGAATGGCACCAAGAGCATATACAATTCCCCAGAAAAAACAATTAGTAGTGCGCGTTGCAGGCCTTTCACTAATCATCAGATAGCTATACAAAATGGGACCTGATGAGATACTAAGAAGATGTGTTATGGAAGAAGAACGCCCACTAATCCTCGTCGAAGCTCATGAAGGCATTGCAGGAGGACATTATGCAGGGAAAGCAACTACGCAGAAGGTCCTGTGAGCTAGCCTTTGGTGGCCTACCTTGCACAGATATGCTAAGGATTATGCTACAGCCTCCAATGTCTGCCAGAGAATCGGGAAAACATCCAGAAGAGACGAAATGCCATTAGCACCAAAGATGACCCTACAAGCATTTGACAAGTGGGCTATTGACTTTGTGGGACCTATAAATCCACCAGGAAATCACATAGTAGTAAGGTACATAATCACTGCGACAAAATACTTGACAAGATGGGTCGAAGTTGGAGCAGTCAAGGACTGTAGTGCAACTACAGTTGCGCAATTTATATTTGATGACATAATAACCAAGTTTGGATGCCCCAAAATCCTTATGAGTGATCAAGGCACACATTTCATCAATAAGACAATTGAAGCCCTGACTGAAGAATTTGCAGCCCACCATCAGAAGAGTACACCTTACCATCCACAAACAAATGGGACAATTGAAGCATTCAATAAGATATTGGAAACAACACTGACGAATAGGGATGACTGGGATTTAAGAGTACCAGCAATACTCTGGGCTTATAGAACCACTTGCAAGAAATTAACAATGCAGACCCCTTTCAAGTTGGTTTATGGCCTTGAAGTTGTTGTCCCGATGGAATACTTGGTCCAAAGTTTAAGGATTGTTGCATTTACAGACATGGATGATACTAGCGTTGTTTACGAGAGACTTGCATAGTTGGTTGAATTGGAAGAAGACCGATTCATTGCAAGATTCCATCAGTAGGTTCAGAAGGAACGAGAGAAGGCATATCATGACAAGCACATTAAGAAGAAGACATTCAAGCAAGGTGACTTAGTACTACTGTACGAAAACAATTTTATAAAACACCCAGGGAAGTTCAGAATGCATTGGCTTGGGCCATACGAGATCGCCTACGTGACAGAAGGAGGAGATGCGTAGTTGAAGACATTGAATGGAGAGTGGAAGGAAGGATTGGTGAACAGGAGTCGGCTGAAGTTGTATTATGACAACCAGTTGCCTCGCAACTCTTCATAGAAGCATGAGAAAAAGGGTTCAGGTACCAGGTGCAGTTGAAACTGGGTACCAGAAACATAAAAGACAGATTGCACAAGGGAAGAAGGGATGGACATAGCATAAATAACAGGATGCACTGCGCAGTCCAAAGGCAAAGTAACACAGAGGAATCAGACCTGAAGTGCCTCGGGACGAGTCACAGGTGAGTGTTGGGGGCCTGTTGGCCCTTGGTTATGGAAGGAAGTGAAGTACAAAGAAGAAAAGGTAAAAAGCGAGCTTCGCAGAGGACATAGTAATTGTTACTGAGTCGAAGTGAGAAAAAGAGCACAAAAGATGGAGCAAAGTACGAAAAAGAAAGCCCTTGGATGAGAAGACCAAGGATAGCTTAGCAAGTGGAAAAAGCTATCATTGGATGCTTTGGAGCACCGTGCAGGAAGAAAGAAAAGACAGGTTGTCAAAGCCCGGGAAAAGCGGGTCAAGTTCACCTAGGGTTTTAGACACCTAGTGTAACACCCTGTTTCCCCCAGTTTGTAAAAATAACTATACTGGCCAAGAACTATGGCAAACCCAAAAATGTGAATGTATGATGTGAATGGACCTTGTGAAAAAGGTTGATGAATGTGAATAATATTATGAATATATATTGCAGGACTGTTGAGAGGAGATATGCTGAAAAAGAGACCACGATGGCTAGAGAAAGGTGGTGGAAGGCACCAAGAATGGTGGCGTTAACTTCCACCAAAACCAATACCATATTTGGACTTCACTGGCCCGGAGAACCAAGAGCGGCTCGCTGACACCGAATTAAATGACTCGTCAGGATTGGTACGTAAAGGGCTCCTCATGAGTAATGAGGGATGGGGGTGAACCACCCATCCGTAGAGTCCTCAGACCTGACCACTACGAGGAATATTGTGCCACACGCAACCTTGCCGAAAGGAGAAAAGGCAGGGAGATTGGGCGATCAGGGAGCAGACACGAGGGAAAGAGGAAGAGGAACTCTGGAAAAACACAGAGTGAGTGATAGCAGAGAAGGAGGAGATTAACCTTCATTCTCGGTCACTGGAAAACAGAGATGCAGTCTCACAGCATCGTGGTCTCAGCTCGAGGGTGGCTAGTGGTAAATCTGTTGGGAGTCGCTGAGCCTACAATTGGGTGGAAACGAGCACCCCTCTATGCAGTTGCAATCACATCTGGTGTTATTTCTGATAAGTGTATTACATCTTGCATCTTGAAATTTATATGCTGACATGTATGCTCATAGTCTGTGCAGTTTTATGAATGGTTTGAGTATAAGAATGCCTGTGTAGTGTTTTGATTTAGAAATGGTGGTTGCACCCTTATAATGGAAAGACTACGTATGGCTTATGTTTTATAAATTGCTATTTATACGCATATTGAATTAATTTAGACTTCCAGTCTGTTCTCGGGAAATCTATACCCTTATCCGTCTCAGGTAATACCCTGGATAGATCTCCCCGTAGAGACACTCTTCTTAGAAATCTCACCAAGAACCTGGAAAAGGATTTGAAGGCGCAAGTCTTAGTAACTTTATATGAGGAAGAACGATCCTCTTCAAATCCCGAAATAGCAGCGAAGGAATTACCATGTTCGCTTCGCAAGAGTCATCAAGGAGGCATTGGATGGTTGGAATTCTCCGTGGAGAATTCGTGAAGTCCTGAGAGCCGTCAGATCTTGCAGAGGAGCAGGGGAGTTACGGTAAGCCTATTTTCAAGTTTTAAGTTCGAGAGAAATTGGACCGTAGGATCTGAGTCGACAAGAACCGTTGGATCACTCGCGTAATCTCATTTCGTGGATTCGCGAGTTGAAGGGTTAAAACCCTTGCCTCAAGATTCGCGAGGTCGTGAAAGGCGAAGTCATGAAGGGGCGAAAGGATTTGTGTGAGCCAGTTATTGGTGAAGTGCATCAGAAATCGGTATTTCGGGGTTTCGTGGGTTGAAGAACCGAAAGCTTAGCATCAGGATACGCGAAGTCACGAAGTCCGAAACTCCAAAAAGGCGAGAAGTTCCATTGTGGGACCCGCGTTGACGACATGTCAGAATTTCGGCATTTCAGCATATCGGCGGAGGTCGAGACTTTTGTCCCAAAAGTCCCGAAGTCACGAGTTGCGATAAGGAGTAGCGAGGAGCTCGGGATCTCGGCACTTTGGGTGTCGGGATACAAAGGAGGTAGTGCTTCGGGAAGCAAAGTCGTGAAGTGCCAAAAGCTGGGGACGAGGGACACGTGGTAGAACTACAAGGTGGGCCCATGCGATAGATAGGCAGACACGTGTCACCTAGTGAAAGGAGTCAAAACCCGTTGACCTCTCGCGTCTCGGGGATTCGTGAGATAAGGGAACGAGAGTTCAACCCTTCGACTTGCGAAGTCACGAATAGTGAGAACGCGAGAGGAAAAGATAACATCACTTCTCAGGGTTTCATGAAGGGAAGGTGCCAAGGTTGGGCACCTAGACTTTGTGAGTGGTGAAGTCACGAGAAGATCAGTACCATCCATCTGAGGAGGACAAGTGGTAGAAATTGAGGGATCTCGCAAACTTGAAGGTTCGTAAGATGAGAGCCCAAGACTTGGGTTCTCCAAGTCACGAGTGGAAAAATCACGAGGAGAAAGGATAGTCGTTGGATCCAGGTCAAGGGAGGATCGTTGGATCAGGAGCTTCATTGTGCGCATCATGCCTTCGGAGGTTCGGAGGTTGAGAGAAGCTCTTCTCGACATCAAAAGTTGTGAAGTGCTGAGAGCCAAGGCACGAGTGTGGACACATGGAAGAACCACAAGGTGGGGCTCGCATGGTTGACAAGCGGACATGCGTCACCTGGGAAAAAGGAGTCAACACTCCATTGACTTCTCATGTCTTGGGGATTCGCAATATACAAGCACGGGAGCTCGACGCTACAACTCACGAAGTGGTGAGTTGCGATAAGTGTGAAAGGAAGGTCAACCCTCGCTGACTTCCAAGTTTCATAGGTTCACATGGGAAGAGCATGGAGATTCAACCCTTTGACTTGCGAATTCATGAGTTGCGATGGGATCTAGTGTTTAGCCTAGCCGGTGGTCACGCGCAGAGGGCGCTGATAGAACGAAACTATACCCATTTCGTGATCTCAGGTATCGTGAGTTTGGGAAGGAAGAGTCAGGATTTTTGACTCATGAACTCGCGAGAGTGCGAGTTGCAACAAGTACCTTTTGGGGTTAGGCCTTGGTCATAGCATTGTGGTCACTCGGAGAGGGTGGAGCTCACGCCTAGTGTTGCTCGCACAAGGGAGTTTTCGAAAGGACCTGTGGATCGATTGGAAGGAGATTTCAGCTGGGAATCAAAAGAAGTCGTTTCATCTCATAAAAGAAACTGAATGATCCTTAAGACCGAGAGGTTGCACAGATACTCTGTCGAGGCAGAGGTGGCGTTTGCAGCCTGTGCTAAGCCCCATAGGGTTTCGGGAATTTTATCGCTCGAGAAAAGGAAAAAAATTTATTATGTAGTAGCAGGTGTGTGACAAATTGGTATCAGAGCATGGTTACAACACTCGACTTGCTTGGGCTCATGATCAAGTTGCGCAGAAGCTCCATTCGGAGGACTCTTAAAAAAAAGAGTAACCCCATGTCTTAACCTCCCTAATTAAAAGACGAAGTTGAGAATGAAAAATCCCTATTGTGTGTGTGTACATGTGAAAATATGAATTGTGTACTGGTTATAAATAAATATAAATATCAACTAACAACCAGTGTTTTTCCTTTTGCACACAAGCGGAAGATCAACTGCGGGAAATTATCAACGCATAGTATGGTGACTCACCATTAAGTGGGAGAGGGCTCCCACAATAGAGACAAAGAGTCTGACAAAAGAAGGGCAGTAGGGACCCCTCCAAGTCTATCTGAGACTGTGAGGAGCCTCATGGTCGAATTACAAAGCTGTAAGGACGACAATGAAAGGATGATGAAAGAATAAGAAAAAAAAAGAGAAATTAACACAGTTTTACTGCAGAGTTTATCCAATCTACAAAGACAAATGCAGCATGAACCTGAAACTCAGAAACATGGTCATATCATTGTTCACACTGAGAGGAGCACCTAAAAAAAGGTCCACCCCAGAGGTAAAGGACAAGCGTCGGATGATTCTTCTGAGAAGGAAGCTGGCAATTTGAAGGGCTCTTCTAGGAGCAGAACCAGTTCCTATTCCTGAAAGAAACAGAAGAAGCAAAATCCTTCAAAAGGTCGAAAATTCGAAGAATTCAGAAAAGCCAAACCACCCTCCTTCGACAGTGAAATAAAGAAGGGAGAGGAAGAAGAGGCCTGGCTACTTGGACTAAAGAAGTATTTCAGAGTCCATGACTTTTCAAAAAATATGAAGGCCTGAGTGGCCACCTTCAACTTGAATAGAATGGCTTCCATTTGGTGGGAAGACCTTAAGAATGTGAAAGGGGTCGTGAAGAGGACCTGTCTTGGGAACGATTTGAGAAATACTTCCAAAAGAAGTATCTGTCAGAAAAATATTTCGACGAAAAGACTAAAGAGTGTTATGAACTCAAACTGGGACAATTCACTATAGAAGAATATATCAACAAATTCCTCGATTTGTTGAGGTATGTACCCTATATCAAGGCGGAAAAGGCAAAGGTGCAACGCTTCATCAGTGGACTACCTAAGGACTATCGGAATAGAATT